>WYDI02023278.1:0-27459 GCA_009867235.2 Psittacus erithacus | reverse complement strand
CGCCGCTGCCCGCCGCCTGCCCGCTCCGGCGGCGCGGAGCACCGGGCCAGGTGCCTTTATCCGCCGCCGCGGGAGGCGAGGCGAGGCGAGGGGGGAGCTCCCTGCCAGTGGCTGCCCGGCGCCTGACGCCAGACCCCTCCTTCCCTCCTTCCCCCGCCGTCGCTGCCCCGTCCGCGCCCCGCGCCCGCCCGCCCGCCCCTGTCCCGTCGCGCCCCGCCGGGGGACCGGGTCCGCTCCGCCCAAAACGTGCTGCTGCGAGGGCAGCGGGGTCCACCACCCGTTATCCCCGCCGCGTCTCCGCTGAGCACAGCAACAAGGGACTGCGGGAGGAGATGCTTTGGCAGAAACGTTGCGACCGAAGAGCTCCCTCACAGGCAGTTAATGCAGGACTTAAAAGTCTAATTGAGAGTGGAAGTGTTGCCTTAACCACGCGGAGTAGTTGGAAGTCTGTCAGTATCGGTCCAGCGCCGCCGAGCCCGCTTCTACCCGGAGCTGATTGGTAAGAAGAGCTGGTTTGATGCTGACAGATCCCATCTGAGCCTGTGACATTTCACAGTCGTGCTGGGATAAACCCCAGCAAAGTTAATGATTATTAAACATAGCAGAGAGTCTGAAAGCTCCCGCTAAACCTCATGTTTGTAAAGGTTTCAGGATTTCACTTAGGACAGTAAATGTCATCCAGACGTTAGCATTGAGGTCTAAACCACATGTTTCTGCAAGTACAACCAAAATCTCCTCATTTCCTAGAGAGTTCCTGCAATGTGTCTATTTAATCTCGGGTTTACATGTTTGAGCTGAAGAGTTTTCTTCCTTTTGGTAAAGAGGACTTGGTGTAAATTGTCATGAGCGTGGATTTACACCCTGATTTGACTAGCACTTGAATTTGACCCTTAATTTAGAAACTCCTTCCTTCAGTCACACAAAAATGCCTACTATGACTAGAATGAAATATTGCATTGGATGCCAGTCCTTTAATAAAACTCTTTAGGTCTTCTTATATGTGATTGCAGCTATATTTATTGACAAAAAAAAAATATGTGGTGTTTTTCCTACTGGTTTTACAGGGAGCAGGAGGAAGAGTGAAGAATAAAAGATTAGATCTTACTTCTTCGATTAAGAAGACCTTTCCAAAAGTTCTGAGCCCATAAGTGTCTTTCAGCTTAAAATACCACGAGGTGTTATGCTTTTGAACATGCTGGAGCTGTGCAAGGCTTTATCACAGGCTTTTCTGCGTGCTTGTTAGCCCCTGTGAGAGGGTGTGTGCACCCTGCCAGCCCGACACTGCCCTTCCTTCGCTCAAGTGCTGGTGGCAGTAGTCTGGGAGGTCTCCTGCTCAACACTGCAAATAACTGACAAAGCTGCAAAAATGCCTCCAAACCTGGCATACAGACACAAAGTGTGGGTGTCCTGATGTTCAGTGAACTTCTTTCTTTAAAGGTACCTTTGTTCAAAGCTCAGTTTCTGTGACCAGTTCAATGTGTTATTCACAGCAGAGTGCCTCTTCATCTGACACTGTGAACACTACTGAAGGTATTGATCGGTAAGAAATTAAACCCTTGTGGAGTCAAACACTTTGTGAGTCAAACTCATGGAGTTTGCCAACTTTTCAACACAGATCCATAACATTACCTTAGCTATACATGGTAGTGGACCTGAGAAACCAGAGGCACCCCACAGCACATCAGTGTGTGTGACTATAGGCTTTAGGTCAGATACAGAGGGAAATTAAAGCCACGTATCATGCCACCACCACCCAGCTAACAAGGTCTTTTTCACACACAAAGCATCATACCCTGCCATAGGAAGAATTCCTTGTCTATCTCTCTGACATGCTTTACAGGAGCTGAACACCATGTAAGTGAATGGTGTCACTCAGGAAACTCTGCTAACAGGTTTTCTGCTGTGCAAACCATACAAGGATCATAAAGCTCTATATGTTACTGGGTATGTCATCCATTAATAGGAGAGGTGAAACTTCAGGCATGACAAAATGTGTATTTAGAACAGCTAGACCATAAGATAAGGGTGGCTGGGCTAGCTCAGAGTACTGAGGGTTTGTCAAGCCCACATCATCTCAGAAACATCCCTTTCCAATCCATACTCCCTCTGAACAGTGTTTGTAAGCATGTTTCCAAAGCAAAGGGCTTGGGAACCTGCCCCATCTTCATTGCACAGACTCCATCTAGCAATTACATGCAATGTTAAGCATAAAATTGTTACTAATTTTTGTTGCATTGTACTCTATCAGACAGAAGTAACCCAGGGCTAGTCTTTATGTTTGGGTTTGGGATTTTTTTTTCCATTCCCAAAATTAGTCATATAATGTTTTTATAGATAACAGATATAGCCAGGCTGCTGCAAGTTTGCTTCTTTCAACAGACCTATGTAATTCAGTGGAGAGTTTTATTTATATCTAGTACTTAAAAAATGTCTTCCTGCTCTACACATTAAGTAAATTTGGTGCTCTTGAAGTTTCTATACTAGTTTAATCACCATCGAGGCTGATCTTGTTTGCTTAATTCTAACAGTATCTGTGTAGCTAGGGGAAGCCTTAGGTAAGATGCTGCTGTTCAAATCAATCAGTATAGCTTTCAGTTTTCCAAGTAGGTGTCCTTTACCAAGCTGAATGAGTACTGTTCTCTGACTTAGACATGGAGAGAGTTCCTTTGCTCACAGAAAGCTGTAACACAGACAGCAATTGGGGGAAAAAAGCATTTAACAGAAAACTTGTAGTATACCATTCTGAAGAGCAAAAAACATCACTTGGGAAGGCTGCTAGGGAGAATTAACATCTTTGCCCTGTGACTCACCTGGAGCTCAGCTTGGAGCTGGAGTCTCAGTAAAGAAAATTGATGTTGCTGTTTCAAGAAGACTTGCTTGGTAGGCACACAGCTTTCTATAAAGCCGTCTAAGGATGGAAGGGCTTCTAGCATGTTCTCTGCTGGCATATGGGTTCTGTAGAAGTGCTTAAAGGTTGCCAGATGTCTTTCTGTATGTTGGATTCACTGATGACTGGAGGGCTTCCGCAGAGCACTCAAAATCCTAATTGGAGCATGACCTGGTACAATGCCAAATGCAGCTGTTTTCCATTCATCCCTTGCTGTTGTGGCGGTAACTTCTGCTGCCTATAGACAGTCGTCATCTCTTCTTCCATGGCTAAAGAAATGCTCTGAGCAAGTCAAAGGCTCAGGATTTTAATCCTGGGAAACTGATGATGATTTGTATTCCATAACATAACTTTTCACCTAAAGGTAGGGGCCTTTCAGCATAATCTTCTTCAGGAAAACTGGCAGGTTTGAATTGTAGCTACTCATAGTCAAAACACGATTGTCTGCCAGGTTTTGTAGAGTTGCTCTCATCGTCAGAGTTCCAAAAAAGCAATATAAGCAAAAACAGAAGATCAAGGTTTTTTATCAAATAAATTCCTCATGCAGGATGAGGGTTAAGCGCAACTGAAAAAAGGAGGCTTGTTTATTTGTAGAGGATTTGGCTGCCTTGTTAAATAGCACATAAACCATCTACATAGATACAAACAGCTGTCTCCTGTCATCTGTCTCCAAGTTCAAAGTATCTGTACTGCTCCCTTCCACAGACAGTATTTAGTATGTAAGGCTGAGTTTGAGAGTCCTTCCCGGACAGCCACAAAACTTAAACACTGCAGATCAAACCTTTAAAATCACAGCTATGGGAACCAAGTATGGGAGAAAGCCCATGCGCTGAGTGAGGGCTTGATAAAAGCTGGGAAGACCAAAGAGGCAAGCAGATGCCCCATGCATTTACCATTCCTGGGAAAGGAATGTCACCTGAAGGCAGGCTGGAGGACATCCAAGTCTCAAACCAGCCCCCTGAAAGAATGCCCTGTTTAAAAGCTCTATTGGTCTAGTTTTTAGGCTACCAAAGCAAAACTAGGCAGAGCATTGCCCCCAGACTGCCTTGAAACAGATTACTAGTCTGAATGTAGTGTTCTGAAAAGGCTGTGTGCAGTACAAGAGCAAAAAATGAGTAAGACTGAGGGCAAACTCTCACTATGGAAAACACAGAATTAAGAAACCTGCCGTAAGAGACAGACCTTCAGGATCAGCCCTCTGTTCATTGTCTGGAAATGTCTAAAAGTGGCCAGGAAACACAAAGCCTTAAGGTTAAGCCCCAGGTTTTCCTTTGCTTATTAACTGAAACCATATCCAGATCCAGAGACTAGTATTTGTATACATAGGAAATGGTGTTTGACCATTGCTGACATACTGCGTCTCTTTCCGTGATGGTGTGTTGTGGTTAAACCCCAGCTGGCAACCAGGCACCAACAGCCACTTGCTCACTCCCCACTGTGGGATGGGGGAGAGAATCAGAGGGGTAAAAGTGAGAAAACTCCTGGGTTGAGATAAAGAGATAAAGTTTAACAGACAAAGCAAAAGCTGCGCATGCAGGCAAAGGAAGACAAGGAATTCATTCACCACTTCCCATTGGCAGGCAGTGGTTCAGCCATCTCCAGACCAACAGGGCTCCATCATGCATAACGGTTACCTGGGAAGACAAATCCCATAACTCCGAACATGTCCTGCTCCCCCCATTTTCTTCCCTCAGCTGTATATGCTGAGCATGACATCATATGGTGTGGAATATCCCTTTGGTCAGCTGGGGCTGACCCCAACGGCTGTGTCCCCTCACAACTCCTTGTGCATCCCAAGCCTGCTCGCTGGTGAGAGGTAGAAAAGGCCAAGGCTTTTGTGAGCGCTATGTGCGAGCTGCTGAGCAGTAACTGACAGCACATCCCTGTGTTAGCAACAGTGTTTCCAGCACAAAACCAAAACATACCCTTGCGATGGCTAGTATGTGGAAATCAAACTCTATCCCCATCAAAAACAGTACATGGAGGCTGAATGCGGTATTCCAAGCAGTAGCACGGAGAAGCCTGTCACCAGAAGCAGCAGCATGTTGCCCTTCTTTTCTCTTTTCCTTCCTTGTTGCAGCCTTGCTAACCGGGCTGATAGCAGTGAGGACCACTGGGAGTCAGAGAGTTCAACCATTCAGTCGCAGAAGTGTTAACGCAGCAGCTTCACAACCTGTCTGGGTTTCAAGAAGGGAAGGAAGCAGCATCTGGAGGGACTACAGGCCTTTGCATATTTATAACCTTGTGGAAGGAATATACTGAAAAACCACAGTGAAATCTCCTGCCTTTCCCCTTTGAGTCATGCTGCTCAGATTTCCAGCATGTCCAAGGCGCAATAAAATCTGCCAGAGTTTAACTAGAGCCTCAGTCAGCAATATCTCCTTTAATCTGAAGGATTAAAATCGTCAGGGCATAAATCCACAGATTCGTTCATGTCATTGGCAGAAAAGGAAGAATTGGACCTGGGCTCCCTTGTGTTCTATCTACCTTGTGCAGTGGTATAACCTCAGATTTTCCAGACCTGAGAGAGACTTAATACACATTTTGCAGTTGTATAGATACTGCTTCACTGTTTCTGCTTTAAGCAAATAATCAGTAGTTTCATCTCTCAGTTATCTTACTTCAGAGACATTAAAGGCTCACTGATGATTTTAGTATGCCTTGAGGCAGTCTTCAAATTACTCCTATCTAGAGTTTCATTCCACCTGTAATCTACTGTTTCTATCAGTGCTAACACCTACCTTGTGCTTCCTTATGCCTTCTACAAGTTTGGATTAATCTAAGGGCAATTTAATAATGATTTTTTGTGCTGTCTCCTAGTTAGCCAAACCAAGGGAAAATATTTTATAAAGATTGGTGGCAAGAGTAGTCAGTAAAAACAAAGTTAAATGAACATTTATGGTTATTCATATGATTTGTTCTTAGAAAACACTTGACATCATAGTGAGATGTGACTCTCTTATAAAAATATTTAATACTGGTAAAAGTTCTTTCCAGGCATTTAAAGTAGCAGGAAGGAATACTGATGCAATCATGAACGTAAAGAAAACACCACCTAAATCATCTGTACTGAAAGTATTGTGGCAATTGCATTCTCACAAGCTTGGTAGTTCAGGGGGCATCACAGTCATTTTGCCACTGTATTACTGAGAAACAGGATCTAGCCTTTCTAGCAAACTGTAGGGGGTCCAAATGCCAGCCAGTCTTATGCAGGCTTATGGGACTTTCATTGTTCCAGTTTCTGTGGGACTATCCTTTGTGAGACTGTTCTCTTTGTAAAAGGCCCAATCCTCTCTGGAACAAAGCTGGCTAAAAATGTTTTCATCAAAATGCTTTTTCATTAGAATGTTGGTTTGCAAAACTGCAGTTCTTAATAGGCATCTGTATAATGGATGTGGGGAAAACCTTGTCTTCATTCCAAAGGATATTGTTAGTCAAAATTTAAAAGGCTGGGGGAGATGGAAAGACTTTAATGTACCCAAGGGTAATTTATTATCCTGTCCATATTGTAGGAGGAATTTTCTGGCACTACTTTATTGGCATGAGGCTTTGCGTTGCTGCCTGAGGGGACCTCTAGGGAGGAACAGGGTGTGCAGTCCAGCTGTCTCAGCAGAGCTCGCGTTTGATGTTATCCAAGTTTTGCTCATGGTGATAACCGTGAATCCTAGTGTGTCTCCAGCAGAAAAGTACTCCAGTCCACTTGGATAATTGCATGGACTGGCACAGGCTGGGCTACACTTGAGCCATGGCATGCAGCATGTTCAATATGTAAAAGAAGCAAAGGGCACATTCCCTACCTGTATTCAGTGCATCTTCTCTTACACATCTGCTGTCCCTATCTAAGCCAGCAACAAGCTGGCAGCACAGACAGGCGACTGTCCTCTGTTTAGGCCTCCCAAAAAATAAAACAAAATAAATAATGGTATTGAGGAGGGAAGAGAAGGTCAGACATTGAAAGTCAGAGAGAAGACAGCTGGAACACAGGTCAGGGAGGCAGGTGGATCTTGGAACAGAGTATGTAGCTTAACACTTGAGAATATGAAAGGAGAATCCAGGCAGGATGATGAGAGACGGACGTGTGTCTCAGGCACGGGCACAGCAGAAATGCCATGGGGCTTCAACCTTAGTTTCTCACACTGATGAGGTAGATTTGGGGGTTGAAGAAGACCAGAAGAAGCAGAAAGGAAAAGAGGGTACATTGAGTATCTTGGCTGCTGATTTTGTTGGAGTTTATTTAAATGCATGTGTGTGGAGAATGGTACGTAGCAGCCCGAGGTCAATTATGGCAAGACTTTTGTGTAGGTATGCAAATCGATGTAAGCTAAATTCTATCATGGCAAGTAGTCAGACAGGGAGAACTTCCTAATGTTAATTACTGCAGCTTCAGGGCCTTTTGAGGTATTTTGGATTTATGCTTTAAACTAGTTCAGTTTACCATTTTCACTCCAAGCAAGTTGTCTACCTGACAGTTTCAGGCAGTCTCTCTCTGATTTCCCTCATCATCATATTCAGCTGCTCTGTGTCATATAAAATTTTAGTTATTCCTTTTATGGCCAGAGGAAAATTCGCATGCTTCGAGGATGAAGAAGGATAATACAGCAATAAATTTTAGGGAGAGAAGGTACTAACAAACTGACTAGCATGGCAAGAGAGGAAAAGCGCTACCATGAGATATAGCCAAGCTGTAAGTGGAAGTGCATAATTTTATGTCCAGTGAATAGAGATTTTTAAATGGTTTCTTAGCAAGTTTTGCTATTACATTGCTTATGTTTAATTTGCCAGTAGCAGGATTAATAAACCATGGCTTGTTTGGGCTACAGAAAATAGATTTAACAAATTGGCTTTTCTGCCAGTGGTACAGGGAGGAACAGAGATGATTGTAGTGGAGTAGCTAGATCCGGATCACATGCAGATATGGCAGCAAAGAGAATCTGAAGCAGAATTCTGGAGTCAGAAGCCAGCGCACTGAGATTTCCAGAAGTTTTCCCAGGCTTGTAGGAGGATTCATATAGGAACATTTTCAAAAGGAAAGGAGAAAAACTTTCAATTGCATTTTTCAAGACTAAAAATGAAATCTTCCTAGAACTGATCCTTACAGAAGGCTTCCATCAGTGTTGGCCTCTCATGAATGCCCATATCATTTACTGAAGAATAAATGGCACTATTTCAAACTGGTTGTGATTTTCTCCGAATCTTTTCAGACTGGCATGGAAACCATCCTGTTCTATATTTCATCCAGGGAAGCCCTGGGAATTACCAAGAGGGTATGTACAAGGAAGAGTGTAGTACGTGTACAAGTGCAATAGATAAGTCATCCAGAACAAGCCTTCACATATTGCACTAGATAATTTCAAGACATTACAACCACAAGAATGGCAGTAAAATTTGTGATCTAAAACCACACTTGTACTCAAATTCTTAGGGATATCAGAACTTGGACAGATTGGGTAAGCCATATGAAAGAAAATTCTTTAACATTATGGACTTCATGTTTGAATCACCTGCTGTTGCTTTATTTCAGTCCTTCCTGTCCTCTGTCTACAACACTGCAATAAAGCCTTGTATTAGATTTTTAACATTTATGCCCCTACTTATGAGAATCCTGATTTTCTCTGCTTCTTTCCCCCTGAATAATATGGGTTATCACTATCTTATTATCTCAAGTGAGTTCAAGGGAATGCTTGTCCCTGTTTTGAACAAGTCAGCATCCTTCATCTGTTTCTCCCACTGTCACAGTCAGCAGTATGAGGGCAGTTAAAGAGAGACGATCTGATCTGCCCCAGAAATCTGCTATTGTTGGAGACAAGTGTATCTGTACAGCTGCCAGAGAATGCACCTATTCTCTTGCCTATTGATAGTAAAGTAATTAAACTATTAAATTAGTCCTTTTAATGAATATTTATAATGTATTTCTGGTTAATACTCATGTTGATTTGTACTAATGTTGCTTATTAGTTCCTTTAATTAATTAAGATGAGTGGACTGCCATTTTCAGTTCCTAGACATGGTACAGTGTCTTCAGCCCTTGTAAGAATACAGGTCCTGCTGGAGTGTAATTTAGCACAGTGCCCTTTCAACAGAACCTCCCCTTCTGCTGCTTTGCTTCTACCTTATGCATAACAAAAAATTATGATTTATGGAACTAGCAGGCCCCTTACTATCAGGGATAGGAAGCTTTGTAGAGAAGCACATTCACTAGCAAATCTCGAAACTTTAAGGGTAGCTGCAGATAATAACAAATTCATCAGCTGGAAAGGTTAAGTTGCTTAAAATGGGTTTTGAAGGAATTTGGAACTGTCAAGCTCTCACCTTCTGGACAGAAGCAATAAGATAATCATGGCCCAAATTACTTTTGAGATAGTAAAACAAAAGAATCTAACAAGTGATTGATTCTTCTATATTTATATTCTGTTGGTTTAAATTCTTAGTGAAGGCCTTTAGAAGAGCTTGTTTTTTTTCCAAACTGTGAATTGTTGCAGCTTTCAAGCCCTCAGAAGGAAGCCTGGGATAGCTCTCCCAAATTAGCAGAACTAAGTCTGGCAAACTAAAGAACTAGGAGCTGGTAATGCAATGGGTGCACATGAATTTACCTGGTAATTGTATAAAAAGGTTTGATCAGTCAATTCACAAGGTATTTGGTATATGCAAGAAGTTCAGGGATAAAAAAGGCAAGGGGAGCACAGCCCCATATTCAGAAAGTTCCCCCAAGGTTTCAGTGCTCTCTCAGTCAACAATGAGACCCTAAAATACTGCCTAGAGATGTGGTTGGCAACTCACACGTTTGAATAGTGTAAAGAAATCAATCACCAGTGAACAATTCCAGGCAAAATACTGGTCACATAATTTGGATACAAGAAATCCCAGAAAAGATTACCTGACACTCTGACAAACCTACACCTCAATTTCTCCCCACCCTCTAGGACTAGCAGCAATCAGTCTTGAAACACCATGCAGCTTTTCATGGTCCATCATGCCATCTACTCCTCATCCTCATATGCCATTTGATAGTGTCATTGGAAAGAGCATTCAATGTTCATAGCACCCTGCCCACATTAGCATCCAAAGTGCTTGCAACTTGGGTGTTCTCTACAGCAAACTCATGTTTGTCATGACTACAGTGCAAGACAGAGATTTAGGTTGCTACATCAGCAATGTGCAGCACTGAAGGGTTCTGCTGAAGCACTGAGAAGGATATAGCAAGTCCACAGGTAAAATTTGGGAAAATCTCTCTTTAGCAAGGAACTGGGACCTTTCTGTTACAGTGTTCCATGGTTTGGTATCAGACCGTGGGCTATTTACTACAAAATATAAACTCTTGACATTCTCCCAGGTTTACATTTCTATAATGCTGTACCAAAATATTCTGATGCTTGGGCATTGTAGTAACTTGCATTTACATTATTTATGATTGATTGTTTCATTCTAACTAACTCCACAAAGTTTTAGCTTTGTATTACGCTAGGACGGGCTAAGTATTGCGAAGGTAACATTTAATTTTCCCATAAAACTCATTGATACATAAAGACTTGAAAATTTAGCTTTTATGATGCATTTTGTTGCTACTTTCCATATCATACTCTTTTATGATTTGTTTAGAAAAAATATATTAGTAGAGAACATTGGCTTCATAAAAATGTGTAAGAGATCTTAATTTGCAAATTGAGTGCAACCTGCAAATAGTAGCTTGTAAATCAGTTACTTTTGGTCTTATACAAGAGGCATATCTTGCATGCTCTTTTTCTGTTTGTTTGTTGGGTTTTTGTAAGATAATATCAGTTTCTTATGTCAAGAAAATAGAAACAGAAAAAGAATAGATAGCCTTTTTAGAAATAGGAACAATTTTTCTTTGCTTTGTTTTGCCAAATTCAAAGAGATGACAGCCGGAGTCACACTTTCAAAAGCTTTACAAATATGGAACAGCTATTCAAGTTTAAAACCCTGAGATCTTGGTTACTAGTGGAAGATTATTCTGAAGGTACTATATTCTGAAGAATCTAGAAGTGCTTGGACTTACTTAAACGAGAATTTTAAGTTTCATAATTTCCAGCAGACCTGCAAAAATGTCTGAAGTAGTGAAAATGTGATGCAATTCCTAGGATTTAAAGCATCCTAGGAGTTCCCTTTCGCAAGAATGAAGGCAGTATAACCATTACATTGAGGTAAAATTACAAGTTTGGTGAATATATAGTAATAAACTGCATATTCATGAACTTCCCATGAAGGTACTGAACTACGGAAAGAAGATAAAAAAGGACAAAAGGGACATTTTGAAATCAAGTCAAGCTATAAGATCAATATAAGCTTTCAATTTCCAAAACACCATAAGGAAAGGTATAGAAACTCCAGAGATAAAAAAGCAATTCTTCATTACACCTTCTCCTCTTTACTCATCCTGTTTCTATAAGGAAGGCTTTAAGAAAAAAAGGAGAGGACAACTGCATATCAAGATGAGCCAAATAGCTAAGCTGGCACTATTTCTTAAGCTCAAAGGTATCAGTTAGACTGCAACATCTCAGATGATTTTGCCAAAACACAGTACAGCAATTAGGTTAAAGAGCTCCTTTTAATAACAGCAGCACGATATAAAAGATGCCGTTTTATTTTAAGCATGAATAGCAATACCCATTAAAAGAATTATATTTTGCAATCTGACATGAACTAACCTCAGCAGAAATTCTTTGTGACTATTAAGTTGCTGAATAAGCTCTTTGAATGTCTCCTTTGGAGCAAATGCCTTACACAGTTCCATAGATCCTTTGGAGAACACTAGTGATAACTAGCAAAGTGAGACACGTATCTGAGAAGGCATTCAAGTAGGTCATTAAGACTTGGTCTGCTCTTTCTTACTTCTCTGGATGCTGCTGCTGCATGTGCTTTGAAGAGAATTACTTTGCAATGCATTAACACATCCCCACCTGCCTGGCAGCCTTAATACAATTCCTATTGATATCAGCAGAGAACAACTCCGGATAAATTCAGAATGTGCAGTAAGGACCGCATTAATGTGCAGTTTTTGGTTTAGTCTTCATAAATTTTAGCTTCTTTGATTGCACTGTAGATGTTCTTTTAAGATGACAGCCAAATTAGTATAGGCCTGTAGATTAATTAAGCAATGCAATCCTTCGCAGCATTATTATACACTTTTATGCAGTTCAGTTCATCCCTATGCAAGAAGTTTGATTCTGAAGTGCAGCATGCAAAAATAATGCCCGATTGCTCCACACAAAGAGGAAATTTCTCTCTTAGGTATCCCTTATCAGATTCACTTAGTAACAAAAGAATTTCTCTGAAAGGATTTGGTTTATCTACAGAATGAGGCTATTTATTCTGTAATAAGAATAAACAGATGAAATTTATGTTGGACCATGCAGATCTCTTTAGACTTTCTGGAACCAAACAATAAGACAATCCCCAAAGAACTGTCTTACATTTCGCACACTGCAGTGAAACAAGCACATACTCAGGGCGATAGGAAGAAACAGGATGGGGTTTACTGTAAGTTGAAGTCTTGGTAGTTTTGTTTCACTTACAAAAAAATATTCAGTTCACATTGTAGGAAGGGCATTGGGATCTATGGACACAAAGAGAGCATTTTCATGACAGGTGATTGCATAAGACACAAAGCCAGGCAGACTGAGCTGTCCCATATGTGTGCTATCTAGCATTTGCTAAGGAGCATCACGGATTTTCTCGTGATACAATGACTGATTTTTTTGTATGGAAATCCTTGAGCATAATTTCCTCAAACAAAGTTAGCACATGTGTGCAACCACTACAAACAAACAACAGCAGTATTTTTCCATTTGCACACATTTCCTATCTTTCTGTGTTTGCAAAAAAACCATACAAGGATGTAGAGCAATTTGTATGCACATGTCAAATGCCACAGGGGCAGCCTCTCTGTGTGCCTGCGTTTTACAGAAGAGTATGGAGAGCAGACCAAGATATCTGAGCTCTTGTTTATCATTTGTGCCTGATTCAAGAAGGCAGTGGGACAGGTGTCTGAATGCTCCTGTAGAACAGATATGCACTTGCAAGTGAAGAATGCTGATTACCAGCCCCTACAAAAAATGCTGTTTATTTTCTAAACTGACAGCATGCAGTGGGCAAAGAGATGAAATGCACTTACAGAGATACGAACTATTTGCCAGACTGACACATGCCTAGAATTTTGGGGACTGAACCAAATTTAGAAATATGATATCCTAATTCCTCTCTTGTGCCTAATACATTAACTCAAATGTCACATGCCAGCAAGAGAAATCTGTCCCACTTGCAGTGTACAGTTTGCAGAATTCAAGCTTTGATTTACAAATAAAAAAGATCTATAGATTTTGTAGGTATGAGGATATATTCCATTCAGATATGGGAGTTACCTCATAAACTGAGTCTGAAGACAGTCTGTAACAGTGGATTTGAGAAAAGAGAGTTTATCTTTAGAGGCTCCAAATCTGAAGCCCATTTATTACATTAAGGGGCAATATGTAGGCATTTCACTGTTGATTAGTTTAATAAGAGATAACAAGCTGTTTCTGGTGAAATCCATTTTAGGGAGGGAGTGAACAGTGATGCAGCAAGGAAAACGCAGGAGTGACAGAAGAAGAGACAAGAACCAGGCAAGATGGAGGCAAAGAGAAAAAGAGAAATGAGAGAAGGTCAAACAAAGGTAGAGGACATTTTCCATAATGATGAAATAACTATGGTTTTGTAGCTGTAATGGTCAAAGGATAGAGAAGAGGCAAGATTTGCAGGTAACATCATTATTAATTATTCATATTAGTTGAGTTAATAAATTATATTACCTTTGCCTGCCAATATGTCCCCTTGCACAGACAACCACCAGAGGTATCTGGCAGTTTTCTGTCAAACAGTTTTCCCAATTTGGGTTTTTGTCCATTTGCTTTTGTTTGTTGAGAGTACATTAAGGGAATGTTCGCCTCTTATTTTTCACACTTTTGGGGACGATCCTTTAACCTAAACTCCTCAAGCTTTTCATTTTCCTGTGAAAAACTGCCTGCAGCGAAAAACATCACTGAAAATTAACATCCCTTTTTGCTGAATTATTTTAATCCATGTATTTTTCCATGAAGTGTCACTGAACATGACAATATTTATCAAGCAAAAAGATTAAAATATCAGCAACTAACATGACTGAATCTGTGCATAGAATATGATCAAAATAGAGATCACTGTGAATAGAATCTGTGAATAGAGATCACAGAAAAAGAGAGATAAAATAGATCTGTTTCCTGACTGTTCTTAGGGTAAGGCATAAAGGATATTGTGGCTTCTGTTGCAGTGTTTGCTAGGGCTGTGATCACAACAGGTGACTTCATATACTTCTTGGTGGTGCCTGTTGAGGAGACAAGGGAGGAAAGTGAGGCCAGAGCAAGTGCACAGGGCCTGGAAGGCGTTAGTGATGCTTCTGCTATGATGTGCTTCCACAGATTGTTAGGACATCAGCAGTGACCATGGCATATCTGTCTCCCAGCGTCTGTGTCCAGATGCCCAAGTCTCCATTCCAGTGAGACCCTGCAGGATGCAGGGTCCAATTTCAGGAATTGCAAAGGGGTTAAAATAGTTGAGTGGCTGTGAACATTGCCCTGTATCCCCTGCCAGTGTAGAGCTCGGGAAGAAAGTGACAGGAATATAAGTACATACAGCATTGCATTACTATAGCAACAGTCACAGCAGAAGGCATTGTAACTCCGCATCACCCTTTCAGTTCCTATGAAAAGTAAAGAAGAAGAGGAAAAAAAACAAACCCCAAACCACGAGTTATTTTGTGCATGGCAAGTGAAGGTCAAAACCACGCACACAACATGGACACATTGGCCATGGAAATGTGTGCAGGACCCAGCTCACAGGGAGCAACTCTGCTGGATCAGAGGGGAAACACTTATGCCAAGAACACAACTTTTCATCTTCTTCTTTTGCTCTTCAAGCAGGATTATGACAGCTTCTCGGTTAGCATTAAAATAAGCTGAGATACTTCAAGCCAGTGCTATTTACATTAAAATCAATGTCATCCTCCTGCACTGTGGAATAAACCCAGTATTTGTCAGTGCTCTAGGTAGAGAAGAGCTAAGGTCAAATACATCCTTTGTGTGTAGAAACCCCTTTCAACATCAGCAAAGTCAATGCTTGTCATGTCACAAATTCTTACACAGATTTCTTCTTTCAGTCAGTTTCCATATATTCACCAACACCCAAATGCTCTGTTATAAAGAGTGATAACTGCCACAGGAACGGGAGGCAGATCCATCCGTTACCTAACCAAATTTGCAAACAAGCACGGAACAGTATTTTAATTCCTTTACCAGTATTTCTGGTCATCTTCCAGTTCTCCATGGGCACCCTCAAGCCAGGCTCCTGGGGTTTGAAATACACCTGCAGTTTCCAGACTATTAATGTGTGACTTACAAGATTTAATGTAAAATTTCATATTAATGATTGCAGGCAAACAATGGTTTGTTACTGAAATGAAGATTGCTTCATACAAAAACTATTGCATTTTCTTCCACTACAATAGTGGAAGAATAGTGGAATACTTCATTTCTCCTCCACCACCAGAAATGAAGTAACCTTCAGTTTTCTGCTATTAGTACATATTGGAAAAATTAATGACTCTCTCCTGGTATTTCTTACAGCTCCTGGCTAAATCACCCATTCCCATCTCCTGCTCTCAGACAGTAATAACTATTTTTCTGAACTACTTGCTGGGTTCCAGGGAACAAGTGATAAACAGAAGCTTAAATCCATCACTTGTGTATTTCGAGATAGCCTGCACATGGACTGGTTCTCATACTGGTTCCAAAGAAAAATGGGGCTTCAGTTGTAGAAAACAGCATGGAGAGAGTTAACAAATGAAGCCAGATGTCAGCGCATGCACAACCCAGGTGACCAATCACTGTGTAAGGTGGTGCAGGTGATCAGCCTGGGGGGGTATAAATATGAATTATAACTGCGCAATAAACAAGCAAGCTCCATCACTCATATTGAGTCAGTGTCTTGACTCCGACCGGTCTCCTACATCTGGGTCCCTACAGTTCCAAAGAAAAATGGGGCTTCAGTTGTGACTACTAGCACTGCCAGAAGAAGAAATCTCCAAGCTTCAGGTTTAAGGAAGAAAACATGTTTAAATCACAGAGCACAGAGAATCTGCTGGAGGTCTCAGTAAACAGCATGTCACTAAGCATAAGGACTCCTGGAGATGGAGATTTTTGCACCCACAGAAGCCCCACCAAAGGTGGGAAGCCTCTGTGCCATGCTGATGGGGAAGAGCTGGGTGATGCTTCTCCCCAGACAGTGTACAGCACCAGGAGATCTCTCAGAGAAACTGCCCGTGGAGTGGAAGGGCAATGAAGAAGAGTAAAAGAAGCAATAAACCCACATGTTCTTTCAAACGCTTTTGTGGAAACAACTGGGACCTGGGACACTCCTTCATGTCACCTGGGGCTTTGCCTGTGGCCAGCCAAGGGTTCAGCAAATGTGGAACCCATTTGCCATCAGGGCTGGCATGGAAGAGGTCTTTTTGGCTGATCTGGTTGGAGCTGAGGGCTCAGCTCTTGCTCATGATTTCATGCTCTTACTCACTTCCATTGGCGAAATCAAGGCTTCACATGCAGGGTTACCACCTGTAGCTCCAGAATCAACCTAATCCAGTGAATGGGACTGTGTTGTTCCCTTTCCCCTAGCACATCTCCCTGTCTGATTTTGGAGAACCTTGCAGCGAAGTTTCTGCATGTGATTGAAAATAGTAGAATCAAGTTTCCCAAGCTTTAAAAGAAACTCTAGAAATGCTGGACCATTCCTGTATGCATCCATCCGGGATGTTTTTGTTAAAATACTCAGTTCACTCCATGTTCAGTACCACTGCCTGTCAGACCTGAAGGTTCTGATTGTTTTTCCAGATATCAAAAGGACAAGGTAGAATGTCCTGGGCGCTTATACTACCCTGCTGCCTTGCAGTACTCCTAGTTTCCTTTCTCTTACATAGGAAATCTGCTGGAATTTTATGTACCCTTTCCACTTAATGGCACCACAAGCTGGCAAAGTTCCCTCCTATCTTTCACTAAACCTGCACCATCCTTTCAAACCCTGCAACAGTTTACAGTTAATTTTCATATTTGCATTAGAATATTTGAGAACAGGGAACGTGCAGCTCCTGAGAAATAAATGAGGCGCTAAACCCACTTTGCTTTCACATGACCTTCAAACCAAAGGACAATACATATTCTAAATACTTTCTTTGCGGATGGTAAAAGTGATGCCACACTTCCGGCATGAAAGATGTTTTTGTGTCCAAAGTAAAATATAGCTGAATGCTCTGAATTTTGCCACTATAGAATGACTCAGGAGAAAAGCACGCTCTTGTTCCAAGGCTGATGGTGCTGATGTGAGAGTTCAGAAAGGTGGCTGAATTTCTCAAGCTTTGTGTGTGTCAGAGCTGTTTAAGGTACCAAGTTCACAAGACAGCACTTTTCTATCGGCGCGAATATGCATGAGACATCACAAATTATAGCAGATTTCTACTCAGGGAAAAGTAGGAAGGCTATTTTGCCATGATATGACATAATGTGAGCCTAAGCAAGAAATTACATTATAATGCCAGGTAAAACTGCATTGATTTTGCCATGGGTGCAATTATAAGCATGGTCTTCTGTTATAAACACGAGGAAACCGAGTAAGCAGAAGTGTTTATATCACTACTCACTTCTGATACAGACATCATTTTTCTGTACCTTATATTCAGCTGGGAAGGAAACTAAAACATTATTTACTAACCTGACATCTTTCCAGGGGAAAGAAACCTCCTACTGAGAATATCGTATGTATCATATGCCTACCTCAATCTGCATGCAAACGAATGATCCAAGAGAAGTCTGGAAATAAGGTGGTAAGCTATCTACCTGACATAAGAACTTGGAGAGCCTTTTCTCCAGTCCACGTGCCCCTGGTGCTGTCTGCCAGCAGAGCAGTTACCTGCTGACTTATTGCAGGAGGAAGCATGCAAAAGCTAAATATAGCTCAGTCATGAGTGTTTATAGTTGAAACACCTGCACAACTAGATACAAAATAAATGCGCTGCGACTAAACACACACAAAACACAGAGAACCCCGTGACATGGGACCACAAGCTGCAATCTGACCAGAAGGGAGCACTTCTTACTGAGAGTGGGATCAAACAGATTACCCAGAGAGGTTGCACAGTCTTGAAGAGGCCCAAAGGACGCCTGGGGGCACTTCTGGACAGCCTACTTTAGGTGACCCTGCTTGATCAGGTGGGTTGGACCAGGGGATCTTAAACGGCCTCTTTCAACCTTAAGGCTTCTGATTCATTTGTATAAATACTAACACATGCAGTTTGTTTAGAAGGATAGTAGGTTCACTTGTCACGCAAAGTCTATGCACATACTACTTCTCTCCTGTGTGAGAGCACAACAGATCATGCAGATCAATAGTCCCAGGTAACCACCCGCATAGGTTGTAAGGTATGTTATGAAAGTAGGCTAAAATAGCTTAGCCTTCTGCGTTGATCTGCCCAATTGTCTTAGTAATTCCAGCCCCCTACTTCCCCCATTGTTCGTACTGACTGTTAAATCCTGAGTATTAAAGGCGACATAGCATCACTGTATCCTTACTGCAGAGGTGAGTGTGTGCAGCTGCAGTCCTGTGCAAGAAGGAACACGCTTATGTATGCTCTGGGTCAAGAAGAAAACTGAATTCTTTCCTTTGCTGCTGTCGTGTTGGTCAGGCCAGTTGCAGTTCCTCTTTACTGACAATGAACGTGTCACAAGCTTTCTTAGCCGCTCTCCCTGGTTAGACAGAGAAGCAGCATGCAGATGGAGGCTGGAAGAAGCATTAATTACCATACCTAATGACAGGCTTTTTTCCAAAAATCTGGAAGCCTTGACTCTAATACTGAAAAGACATTATTTGATAGCAGCTTAGGGACAGAGAGACTGACTCTTCTCTTATCCTTCAGGCTTGCTGCCCTTTGCTTACTGTTTTCAGTTTCCCCTCCATCTAACAAGGCTGGGTAGCTTTTGGCAAGAAGCCCATTCTGTAATGAACTTTTCCCCAGTAACTATTTGTCATTTCTATTGTATGTGACTCAGACCTCCAAGAATTTTAAGCAAAGCTTGAAAGCAACTTAAACTATAAAATAACTTGCAGTTGCTCTGCAAATACACGATGTTCTTCTGAACATTCATCAGTTCCCACCGTTCTGCTCTTCCTTTACACGGTATTAAAATTCTCAGCAACCATTTTTAATTCCTCTTCATGGTGCTCGTAATGATAAATGGCCTAATATTCACAAAACACCTTGTCCTCTGCACAAGCAGCTGATGGAGACTTCTATCATGCTAAAAAAAACAATAGACTGCTGCCATGACTGAAGTACTTTATTTTTCGGATAAGCTCTGAAAGAGGACAGAGTCATTCTCGTTAAAGGAGATATTTTGTGGCAATTTGCTTGAATTTATCTTTTTTTATTTTTTAAAACGTAATTATTCTGTGGAAAGGTGCGAGATACCATCCTATTTTCATTCCAGAATAATCTCTCCTACATTGGATGTCCAAAAGGCCTCTGCTAATTCCTCAAAGAAGCCATTTCTCCAAGACAGATGGCCTGCTTCCTTTTTGGTGGCCTGTTCTGCACCCTGACAAACCAGGTCCTCTCTGTCTGCTCCTCTTACAGCCTCCCCTTTGCAAAAAGCTAATGTCAGGATGGCACTGCTGGTGAGAACAAGGGGCATTCTGGGTCCTATACCCTATCCCTGCCAGTTGCCAACAACCAAAGAAGAGCAAAAGGATGTTAACTGTGCTTTCCAAACGTTTTCTTACCATCCAGCCTTTGAGGAATAAGGACTTGCTGATCCAGAGGGGATAAAGGTGTTTAATGGCCCTCTGTGGCTCTTCTTCCATGAGTTTTGCTCAGGTGCCGTTTGAACTCCATCAACTTCTAAGGTATCTGCCATTTGTTTATGTGGTAAGAAAAAAACCCTGGGACTCTTTTTTATACTGAACATACCATTAAGTAGTTTCTCTCTGTGTCTTTCAGTTTTATACTGAAACAGACACTGAAGGACAGTTTATCCAATGCTATTCATAATTTCGGAAAGTTGTGCAATATCTCATCTCCTCGATTGCAATCCAACTTACTGTGAAGACTGACCACTTATTCCAACCTTTTGTTTCTCATTTTTAACCAAATACTTATGCATGTGAGAACCTCCCCTTTTATTCCTCAAAGTCTTTATTTTAGATCCACTTGGAAGCACAACTTCTCACTAAGCTCCTGCCAGCCTGCAGAGGACAATAAGGTCATCCAAGAAACAGCAAAAGATATTTTTTTCCTGGATTTGATTTTATATAAATCAATTACATGTTGATTGTATGTTTTTATGAATGCTAATGACAAAGCGTGCTGCAGCTAGTTTAGAAACAGAACCTTCCCTATGTTGCTTTGAAATGGCTCAAAACCCTTAGACATTTAAACTGGAAATTATGGAATTAGACAAAACTACATACACATTTTGTGACTAACAAGGAAACAATGTTCATAATAATAATAAATTCATGATATTCAAACGCAACCAGCTTAAGATACAAAAACTGGGTTTAGACAAACAATGTTAGGATATCACCAAGTACCTCCACCTCCAACCATGACCTCTGTGTCTAGGTACTGCCAACAACACCTGGAGGGCAGCTTGGGGCAGGGCAAGTGGCAAGGTCAGGGAGGTGATTGAGATCTCTCCAGTTTATGTGGGAACTTGGCCCTTTCCATGTCAGCCCAGCACCCAAGAGCCCAGCATGCATCAGATCAGAAGCTGAACACTGAGGTGTGGAAAGACCTCAGCTCCTCAAGACCTCAGGAATAGGGACAAGGCTTATAGCCTGTGGCAATGCAGACATTGCAGGCCACAGTCATTACTGTGCAAGAGGGAGGTAGAGCAGCCTGGACGGATATGGGAGCTGGCTATCAAGAGTGCACACTGCATTTGTTGAGTCCTGTGTAGTGATTGGACCAGATCCCTCCTGCCACATAGCAAGTGAATTGAAACAAAAGGAAAAAATGAAAAGCAGACATATTTTCTGAGCTTTGTTCCTACCTCTTTTACTCCAGGGTGCTGCAGACCATACCATACATCAGTAGCATGGCTAAGTACCCAGCATGCAAGAACTCTTCAAACTCCTACAAGAACCTGTGCCCAGCAAGCTGTCTCATATAGGGTCCTACCTTCACTGCTGCAATGCCTTGTAGTAGGTTTGGCCTCTGGGGATACCTCCAGTGAGCAACACCTTTTGGCTTTTTCACTACAGCTCCCAGTGATAAGATGATCCCCACAAGCTCTTTCCTGTCCAACTTCTTTCCTCCCACCCCTCTGCCCCTTCTATAGCTCTCATTTCCCTTTACCTAGTCCTGTCAACATCTGTTCTAGTCTAATCCCATGAATTAAATTAGTGCGCTCCCTCCATCCCCCTTTCTCTCCCCACTGAACTTTTGGGTCCTCCCCAGAAGCCTGTGGGAAGCCGCGCAGAATGTGAGAAGAATCCTGAAGTTTACAGAAATCACAGCGGGGAAAAAATATTAAAACCCACTGAATCTGGAGCACTCTGTCCTGCAAGCGCTTATGCATAGCAGTACCCAAATGACCAAAATGAAGAGAAGTATAAGCTCAGATATGAGTCATGCAGTTTATCAACAGCCAAGTGCTCAGTTGTTCCTGAACTCATCTGCATAAGGCAGTTCTGGACTGGGTGTGCAGGGAACTGAGAAGAACAGAAGTATTTCTCTGGAATATTCTTCTGTCAACTGCTTTATCTTCCGTCCAATTATTATGCCATTTCCCATTGCAGTAAAGTAGATGTCATTTTTGCATTTAGTTTTTTGTTCAAGACAGTTTTTCCTCCTGTCTCCACTCACTAGACAAAGATTTTTGATGTCCTGGTGACATTTATGTATGTAAGTGACATATTCTACCTAAAGACATTCTTGAGAAAAGGTCTATTTTTTTTTGTTATGAAGAGGAGGTTTGCTATAGGAAGTAATGGAGGTGAGAGCTACAGGCACAATAAGCTCCTCACTGAAGTCCTTCAATTATTTCGATCAGTATAAAGAAGGTTCAGAAGGGAAGATCAGCCTAAAACATGAAGAAGCTGGAGGGGGTTGGGGGGATGCTTCCCATGGTTTCTGCTGAAATTTGCTGAACTAAAAAAAGCAAAACAAGACAGAAAAGCTTCAAAATACAATGACAGAAACATAGCATTGGAAAACCCTATTTAATTTATGACAAAAAAGCTTTAGTTAAAATTTGTTATTCAGTTTTTTCATCATAATCACCAATTAGCTAAAAAATTCTGTAAGAGCGATAGAAGCTTTGCTTACTTTCTTGCAAAGCAGTTGCTAGGTTTTAGGACTGCAATGTTCAAAAATGTATGAACCTTTCTTAGTGGGCACAGGCCTTATCTTCATTGAAGGGCCTAGGAATAGATGAAACTATGGTGACCACAGGCAAAAACACAACCCAGAGTTGGCTTGTAAAAATAACCTTAACATCCTGCAAGACTCCCTCCTAGAAAGGCACAAGGCCTCAGCTGCATCTGCACAAAATGGAAAGGGCAGGATTAGTCATGTTGGTTGTGACAACCTTTCAGTAACCACACCATAAGGTCCTCTTTCATGAAGTGATGCTCACTCTGGTGCTAATCTGAACTCCACTGTTGAAGATGGTGGTAGTAGGGTCAAGAATGGCATTTAACCCACTCCCAAACTTATACCTGCTCCCATAATTGTGAATCTCCCTACATGTCTGCTCTGATATAGACTTAAACCAAGGTCCTGAACAAAGGGGGCGTGTCAAAGGGAAAGCTTGAGCCATCGTGTACTGTATAAGCTTGCTTTCACGTGTTCTGCACAGGTCTGGGGCGGTCAGGACATAGCACGTCACAGCTCTGTAAAGGACTGAGCTTTGAATTCACCCTGCACTAGTGCCCATCAATGTGAACAGAAAACTGATCATACTGCAGTAAACAAACATATCCCCTTCCCTGCACATTTTGTACCTCATGCGTGAGTCAATTTTTAGAGAGCTGCATACTTTCCTTGACACAAGGAAGACTCTGTGTAAAGATGGAAAGTATGGTACATGCATGAGTGCTAAGCGTAGAGTCGACAAGCACCTTTCACTTTTCACGTCGCCTGATGTCCCAGAGCACTTACGACCCTCTCCATTTACTCTTCCCTTTAATCAGTACGCAGCAACAATGTTCGAATTCACATCAGATTTACTGGTGAATGCAGCAGCTTCCAAAGCATCAGTACATAGTTATCATAGAATGGCTTTAAATCAAACTCTACTCCCCAAACAAGGCACCAGGAAAACCAGTCAGTTCTATGAAGCATTGGTACAGACACTTTGAATGCTTTCCTCAGCCATACTTGGAATTATTGTGTCTGTCTCCTGACCTTGAACAGCCAGACATTATTACACTTTATTCTCTGCCTGGTCAGTAATTCTTTCCTTTTGCACTTCAGTAGCATTTTGTTATATCAAGCATGCAGCAGCAGTACAAATGTTTATCTTGTTGAGATTCAGCCAAACCATGAGGCACTGAAGGAGTCCTATCAGACCCTCAGTGCTATGTACAGGTATAACCTGCCACTGGCAGGTGAGTTTTTTCTTGCCTGGAGTTTTGCTTTCAGCAGTATTCCCTGTAATGGCTTTGGCATTGCCCAGCTTGTGTATTTTGGATAAGCATGCACTTTCTCTCACCGACCAAAATTAAAGTATGTGAAACATCCACAGTGATCCCCCAATGTTCAGGTAATCTAGTCATAGCTGAATCAACCACTATGTCTTCACCTAGGTGGCAAGTGCTTAGCTTCAGCTTCAGGCTCAGCAATTTGCCCTCAGATCTGAGAAAACCGGTTGTGCTGCTCCAGAGCCTGTATTTGTCAGACTCCAATATGTCCTCAGAAAAGGTGATCAAGACTAAGTATATTAATGATAAAAGGGCAACTAGTCAGGAGGGACCCAACCAACCCGAAAGAGAAAAGGCAAGTTATCAAAGAAAAGAAAATAAGTATACAAATATTTTCCTTGCTGTTCAATTGACACATATGAAAGCTCCGTTGACTTCATCTGTCAGTGAAGGAATATAGATTTCTTCGCCTGTCCATGCCCCTTCCTACTCCGGGGAAAATATGATACCAGGACAGATCGGGTTACTGTGATAACAGCAGCAGACATAGTGCTGAAGGAGGATACTCCTGCAAACCTGTTGGCTGGTTCATGGAGACCAGAGAAGGATGGAACAATGTATAAGGGATGCTACACCTGGAGGAAGAGTCCTATAAGGATGAGACAGTGCTACTACAGAAGAGTGTAGTGAGTACAAGTATTTTGCCTTTCCCACCCGGCTGGAAGCAGATACTCAAGAGTGGGTTTGGGTGAACTCAGATGAGCTCAGGGAAAGGGAACTAGAAGTACCCAAAGGAAAATGCCCCAAACTCTCTGAAGGCAGTTCAGCTGTGGCTGTTGCAGCAACCTCTCAAAACTCAAATAGCAGCAGTAGCTGACAAACACATCAGTGTTACAAAAAGCATGGAAGGGGGGTTTCTGGTGTGTAGGCTTCCTTCTAGGAGCCATTTAAAGAAGTTGTTCTGATGCATTGATTTCACAAGAGAAAAAGGATATTCTTAGCTCATTCAGCTGTATCAAAGGATGAGATTCTAGGTTATAGAAAGAAAAGTGAATGGTAAGTACAAAAATAGCCGGGATCATGGGCAGGCAAAAGCATTGTAAGGGACTTTTTCCTCTTGGTGAGAAATGGGCAAGATATTTTTAAAAGCAATAAGATTCATTCTTTCTTGCAACAATTGAGTCAGAAAGTCTACATAACAAATAAGGAAATGTGCCCCCAGATTAGGGATTCTGAACACCATCAACTATGGTTTAATATAGTGGCTGGTACACTAAGCACTACATGTTTGGCAAAGCATGGCCATGAGGGACAGAGTACATCTGGTAGGAGCCTATTGCAGACCTGGCCAAACATCTCTGTAGCAAGAGATGGAATCCAGTAACTGACTGGGAGAAC
This sequence comes from Psittacus erithacus, assembly GCA_009867235.2. Lineage (NCBI taxonomy): Eukaryota > Metazoa > Chordata > Aves > Psittaciformes > Psittacidae > Psittacus > Psittacus erithacus. The sequence continues at coordinate 2,459 of WYDI02023278.1, read as the reverse complement.
CTGAGTTTGGAGTTTCTTTGGAGAGAAGACCTATCGTTTCGAGCAGAAAAGGATCTCTTCTCTTTCTAATCTAATACATTTCCTGATTAGACCAGCCCAAGAAAGCTTCATAACACTGCAATTCTATGTAATGAATGCATAGACCAGCTATATGACTACAAATACATTGCTGTGAATTAAAGCTGTGACCTGTCATTTAACACAGCAGCTCTAGTGTATACTACCTTTCACTTGGTAATCAGCATCAATTTAAAGCTGGCTGTGTATTCAAAAAGAAAATATATATAAGCAAATTTCAGTCCTAAAAAGGGTCTTCTGTTTGTTCTTCCCATCACCATTGTATTTTTCTGTTAGTATTTATTGATAGTTGCCTAGCAGTGAACCATTGAATTCATTCCCTTGATATGCCCTCAGGAAAGGAATTTAAGGGAACTCCAGTCTGAATAAACCTTGTTGCACCAAGTACTAATGTCTTTGCAGCACTGAAATTCTGTAATATATTTTCAAGAGTGCACATTGTACCGTACTAGATCAATTATGGGCTCAGCTTGAGAGGCCCTACTTTGTAAAGCCAAAACTCATTATCAGTATAAAACTACAACCTATTATGTGCATGTGTTGTAAAACATAAACTACTTATAACATAAAAGTACTGTTATTTCATGTTGCAAGTCAGAAAAATGGGCATAGCATGGACAAGGTATACATATTTATTAACAAGAGAAAGAAGCCACATAGGATGAGTAAAAGAGATGGTTTGTCATCCTAATAGCCTGTAATTCAGGCAAAGTGCATAGTGTCAGGGGAATACATCTTGGCATATATTTGGACAGCCATTGTCTTAGAACACCATCCATATAACAGACACTTTATAAGCTATAGTGGGTATCAGAAGATGCCAACTTGGTTTTTTGGAAGATAACAATGGCATCCAGAGGAGGACATACTCAACTTACACACATCTAGGCTGCCTTTCAGACTGAGTACACAAGATACTCCCTCTGGTTCATAGCCTTTTTGCTGATTTCCCTGTCCACTCCATAGTCTGGCAAATAGTTTTACCCATTAGCAATACATGTAAGAAATACTCCTTGAATCACCAGTGCACAAAGCCAATAGCCAAGGGCTCCCACATCTTAAGGAGATCATTATGGTCCAGCATTTAAGTCTTCCAGACAACTGTGACAATCTATGGAGGAAGAAAGCTTTGGGATATTGGAAACAACCTTTGTTATTTAACTGTGTGCACCTCTGTGTATACATTTATAGCAAGTTTTATTAACAACTATACTATCTGTAAATTAAGGCATGACTGGAAACAGAACACAGGCATTCCCTGGTTTTGTCATTTGTTAGATTCTTGGGATTACCAGAAGCAGACATGTAAGTTGAGAAACAAGATGCGCAGAAAGCCCTCAGTTCTTCATTAGCAGGAAAATGCTAAATTAGTAGGAAAATGCACTTCACCTGGAGAGGTCTTTCAGGCTTATATGTATTGTTCCTTTGCATATGCCTGCCTTACTACTCCTGACTAACCAGCTTGGGGTCAACAACTTCTCTTAATGCTTGTTTTACTGAAATACCTGCAGTAGATTAGCAGGACCTCCATGGAAAATAAAAGACAAACGAAGATTAAGTCTCCTTCCAAAACCTAACTCCTTACTAAAATAGGGAATTTCTTTATTTATAATTGGGCTTTGCCCTTACAGCAAGGCTTTAGCCTGGGCTTGGGACAATGAAGTCCCAGCTAGAAGGTGTTCTGCAGTGGCTCGACAGGATGCCTTCAGATGACCTGTATCACATTTGTTAGAGATGCTATTTTATCCTACAAGTAGAAAGACTGAAAACACTCAGTCAGACTTCACATCAGTCTGGTTAAAAAGCTTCAGGCTGAAGATGAGTCACAAGAAATTTAATCATGCTTTATAAAATATAAAAACTTTCCTCTTCAAATCAAGTTTCTGTAATAGCTAACACATAACTTTGCTCTCCTTTTCTGTTTAGCTATGGCTGTCGGTGGAAAATCAGCACAGTTTTGGTAAAAGTAAGGAGTTCACAAACTGAATACACAAAATACAGTTACAAAAATAACTTTTATAAGAAAGTAAAAAAGCCATCATGTAAGCTTTCAGCTGTAAGCAATGCAGACAAGCATTAAGATCTTTGCCTCTGTTAATCCAAAAATAGACATTTGCAATCAGAAAGTTTTGGCTCCCTGTTTTGCTGTTCAGCTACAGTGCCAATATTTTAAATTCTGAAGTGTAAAATATTGATATAGTAAAAGTACACAAAAAAAGCACACTCTGATCTATTCAACACATAAAATATAACAAAGTCCACATGATCTCTTGGATCAGTTGGAGTATTGTGTGCAGTTCTGGGGTCCTCAACATAAAAAGGACATGGAGCCGTTGGAACAAGTCCAGAGGAGGCCACGAGGATGATCAGGGGACTGGAGC
>WYDI02023275.1:0-23049 GCA_009867235.2 Psittacus erithacus | reverse complement strand
CGCTGGCACAGGGTGCCCAGAGAAGCTGTGGCTGCCCCATCCGTGGCAGTGTTCAAGGCCAGGTTGGACACAGGGGCCTGGAGCAAGCTGCTCTAGTGGAAGGTGTCCCTGCCTGTGGCAGGGGTTGGAACTGGGGGAGCTTTAAGGTCCCTTCAACCCAAACCATTCCATGATTCTATGATCACACACACAGCTTGACCTGGGAAAGAGCCACTGAAGCAGGAATCCTTGTTTGTGTGTTCTTAGGGTGGTCAAGTTTCGCCGCACTGGGGAGAGTTCAAGGTCAGATGAGGATGTCGTTTCAGGAGAACATGAAGTTCAGATTGAGGGTGTTCGGACGGAGCTAGAGCCAATTGAACTGGAGGATGGAGCTGCAGTGCCAAAAGAATTTGCCAACCCAACTGATGGTGAGTAGATTTCTGTTCTCCTGTAAGGTCTGGCCTCTTCATTGCAGTCATGTTGCAAGCAGGATAATCCACTGGGTTTAGAGATGTTAAAGATCTCCAGATAGAGGAAGGTAACAATAACACAGGCAAATTGTGTTACACCTGAAAACCATGATTTAGTTACCTCGATCTCTGAGGGATGCTTCATGTGGTTTGGTTTTTATATCAGCAGTAATAGGCCCTTTGAAGGAGTTGTGTATCCCGTTGTCACCACCTCTTTCCTGCAGGAGGTTTGACTTAGTTTCCTTTGGAACTGATCAGAGCTCCTTAAACACTGCCAGGTTTACACATGGCTCACCTTCAAGGCTGAGCAGGAAGCCTCTGCAGTGCTCCTGCCTCCTCTTTGCCTAGAGGACAAGAGGGACAGAATGAATGCACATCCCAGCCTCTCTTTGCACCCAGCAGAGCAGTGCTGGCTGCCCTGAAGGCACCACCAATTCAGAAGAGAAGTGTTGGTTTTCCCTTAGGAATACTAACATTTTGTGGGATGCCTGTTTTCCTAGGGACTTATTTATTAACATATTGCTGCAATAGGAAGCCAGAATAACCTGGAATGAGCTCCGTGATTTTCTCAGAAGACTCAATGCATCAACTCTGCAGTTCTGTGTAGACTTTCAGCTGGCACATTGCCTGCAGAAGTGCAAGTGGTGCTACAGCGGTGCAGAGCTTCAATGCCCTCATATGGAATGCCTCGGCTAAAGTCCCAGGCTGGGGTCTTGTGACATCTCTGCTTGGTTTTAGCAGTTCGATTTTGTTTGATTTGGTTTGTGGGTTTCCCTATTGCTTTGTGGGGATGTCCAGCTCTGAGCTTCGCTCTGTCAAATGGACTCGTTAAACTGCTGGAGGGGTTAAAACGTTGAGACTTCAATTGGTTTAGACAAGGTGAATATGAAACTGTACATACCATATGCGTGTAGCGTAGTTCCTGGAGAACATAGAGCTTTTCCTGACTAGGAACTGTATAAAGCTAAGTAGTTCTCTGTTATGTATTTTAGATCTCAGTAGACTGCCCAGTAATTGCTTTCACCGCAGCTCCTGTCCCAAGGGATGGCTCTGCAAGGAAAGCAATGCACTTCTGCAATGGAATTGTTCTCTTTCTAGATACTTTCATGGTGGAAGATGCAGTGGAAGCCATTGGATTTGGAAAGTTCCAGTGGAAGCTCTCTGTTATTACTGGATTAGCATGGGCAAGTAATTGTAATCAAAGTCAATTGCATGCTTGTCAGTTAGAGAACCTCAGTGTTGCTTCTCTACACTGTGTACATGGCACAGGGCAGAAAGAAGGTTAATTTCAAGTAGGTTTATTATTGACTGCTATGTCTATCTAATTCTTGTTTCTTTTTCACCTGTCTAGATGGCAGATGCTATGGAAATGATGATTTTAAGTATCCTAGCTCCTCAGCTTCATTGTGAGTGGCGATTACCGAGCTGGCAGGTTGCATTGCTCACATCGGTAGGAAAAACAACTGACAGCTGCTGTATTCTGTGAGGTTTTTGCGCTCATTGTTATGCAGACATTATGCTTTGTATCCCAGAGTTAAATCGGTTCATGGCCTTTCAGATTACCTTTGGTCTGGAAGAATATAGGAGTCCCTTTTAAAAGTCAGAGGTTGAGGAAGTGAAACTCAGTGAGAACTGAGGAAATTCTGCAAGTTTTAGGTTCAAAGTTTCGTGTAATTGACCCTGACTCATCCTAAAATTCAGATAATTTGATTAATTGAGTAAAGATTGGTAAATTTTTCTGTCTTTGTTGAAAACCTTTCTCTCTCACCACACACTTGCACATAGACACACCGGGAGCTGTGAGAGAGCACAAGCAGTCACAGTTTGAGGGGGATCATCCAGTGATCTTTGCAAGCAGAGCTCTTATAATACCACCTCCAAGTAGGATGCTATGAATTTGGAAACATGCAATGCCCTTAGGGATGAGAAAACTAGTCTGGGGACCCTTCTCGCAGCATATGCCGCTTTAGCTATTGATGCCATTTGTGTTGTGTGAATTGCTACTGTTCAGTAGGTTTAAACCCGTTCCGGTCATGTATTCTCCTTGCTGTCACGTGGATATTTGCACTTGCCTTGTGCTTAAGGGGAAGGTTTTCTCTCTGTTTCATAGGTGGTGTTTGTGGGAATGATGTCCAGCTCCACCCTCTGGGGAAACATCTCAGACCAGTATGGGAGGAAAACAGTAAGGCTTCAGCTCCTACTCCAATATGTTCTGATGTTTCTGGTGTGGGTATTTTGGTGCATGAAGTTGACAAATGTCATAGTATACATGCATTAAGCAGAGCAGAATAAACCTCCCATTAAATGAAAGGAATTTGAAGCTCTGCTTTCCATTTTGTTAACTTGTGTCACAGCAGAAACTTTTCTCCTCATGCTTGTTTGTTAAATACAGGGCCTAAAGATCAGCGTCTTATGGACACTCTACTACGGGATCCTCAGTGGCTTCGCACCGGTGTACAGCTGGATCCTGGTGCTGCGGGGCCTGGTGGGCTTTGGGATTGGAGGAGTGCCTCAGTCGTAAGTAAATATTCACAGTCCAAGCTTTCTCTTTTCTGTGTATTTTTTTAGATGCTTAATGTTAAATGGCAGCCACGTGTCTGTTCAGCTGTCCCAAACCCATTTTATTCTAAGCATTTTGGGACTAATATATTGAACTCTGAGAAGGCTTTGAACATAATCTAATACATCCCTGAGGTGAATCAGATTTACAGACTTCTGTGTGAACAAGCAGGGTTCCTAACTGTGTTATGTTATATGCCTGAAGTCCTTTTAAGCTTCTCTCATTCCCTCGTGGTGAAAATGAGAGGCCCAAAGAGCCCACCTAGAACTGGGTAAAACAAGACAGCATTTTGTAGCTGTGCCTACAGACTGCATTGCTACATCATGCAGGCAGAGTCCATAAGGGACAACACGCTCTTGTTGCAGCATAGATTGTGCCCTAAACTCCATAAGGTAGAGCTGAGCCCTTACTCTGGGCTGAAAAACTGCAGATTATTGTTCAATCAGAGCCTGAACTTCCATGTCTGATCCTGAGCTGGAATTCCAAACCCACAGGGCCTGAACCTGGAGCACTGAAGCTATCTAATGAAAAGGTAGCATCAGGGTATTCCTCTATCACTGTGTCAGTCCCGTCACTGAAGAGGGGGATCTCTAAATTTTCCACCTGGAATAAATAGCTCTGTTCTAAGCTTTTAATTATAAATGCAAAGGGAAGAGTGTAGCCGCTTCCTCTCCATGTAGTCTTCTATCCTTATTAATAATGGATATTTTGCCCCATGGAGGTGCTATCTCAGTCAGAGCCTAACTTTGATTGATGGCTCACAGACTTCTTCACAAGACAAGTCAATATCCTGTCTTTTCTATCGCCATTCCCACATGAAAGATTCAGAGCTGAGATGGAACATCACAGCATCAGTAATTTCCTTACTGCTCTCCTGCCCACCTTTAGCAGCCACACAGAGTGTAACGCGTTTGTACAATAGCGAAGTCCTTTGCCTGCTGCCTGTTGACCAACGGTGAGGCAGGTTCTGCTGTGCAGCTCCCACTGAGCACAACTGGAATGAAGCAGGAGAACAACAAAGACAAAGCAGTAACACCTCGTACTGCAAACACCTATTAATGACGTTCCACAGAGCCCTTGTTGAACAGCCTCAGCCCAGCCTCTGCTGCTTTATGGAGGGGCAGGTAACACACAAAGGCTACAAGACTTAATGAGAGACAAAGAAGAGCCAGTTACAGAGCTCTGAGTGGATTCCATCAGTTTCTTGTTCTAACTATAATACCAATATGGAGTATTCTCTTAAGAAAACAGGTGTGTACAGCATTAATCAGCTCCTGTTTCCTGCTGCGATATATAGGGACTGCTCTAGTTTCATTATGTGATTTTACTTGCTTCTCTTAGCATCGATTTAATAGAATGCTGTGTGCAACTTTAACGAACTGAGTTCTAGGAAGCTGCTCAGGGAACAATCCACCATTTGTGAAGTTAGCAGGAGTTTTGTCACAGGCACCAAAGAAAGCTTGAGAAGCTCAGGAGCAGGAACAGGGTGAGTCAATGGAATGCAAAGAGTAGGAGCAAAGAGCGACAACTCTTCCCAGATGGTTTGAAGGAGACAAGAGAAACTTGGCTGCTGTTAGCCCTTGTGTTCATCCTCAGGAAACACTCCCAGAGAAGCAGCACCATTACTCTTTGGCACAGTCCCGAAACAAAGGCTTTGCAGAGTGAGAGGATTTCTCTTTGAATCCCTACGAGAAAAGAATGCAAATGATTTTATACCAGTAACAGGAGCGGACCTGGAACGTGTTCCCCTCTTGGAGAATGGAAACCTGGCAGTGTAGAGTGATGTGAAAGACTGAATCAGTTGTGAAGCCCTGAAGAAATACTTCACGCAGCGAGAGTTTGTGTTGGGTGCCGATGGATCACACGGAACAGTTATAATGCCTGTCCCAGGGCACAGCAGGGCTGTGGAAACATGCAGCAAGAACTGCTGCATTTAGCTAACAACTGCAGGGTTACAAAGTCACACAACCAGAGGGAATTCTGCCCTCCATTGCAGTGATGAACTGAAGGGGTTTGTGATACTGCTATGGGCTTGGCAATTTTATTTAAAGGCAAAGAGCATGTTTGAACCTCTCTGCCTGTGCTAGCGTGGCATTTCTCTCTGTGCTAACATGACATTTCTCTCAATGTTCACTCTTTGCAGGGTAACCTTATATGCTGAATTCCTTCCAATGAAAGCCAGAGCAAAATGCATTTTATTAATAGAGGTGAGCAGTGTGGCTGTGTCCCCAGAGGGACAAATTCTGCTGTTGGTTACACCCATTCCATCCTACCAACCAGAAATGTCACCACAGCTGCAGTCAGATCTTGCTTGTCCAAGTGAGTGTGGAGCTGAGGTTACACCATGCACTAATCGTAGCTCAGGTCCAAAGCAGCATAATGCATTCATGTAACACTCCACCACTTGCACCCTGTGCTGGGTAAGTTACTGCTGTTTGCACAGGGGGCATTTGAGTGTCACCTAATTTCATGGGGAAATTAGTCTGAACTCAGTAATGAAGAGTGAAGAACTGAGTGTTCAGTAAAGCAGGGCTAAATTCAGCTGCCTATATTCAATCCAAATGTATCAAAGTCACAGAGAGCAGAATTTTGCCCTATAAATGCTTCAAGGCAAAATTCACAACCCTGTGATGAATGATGGAAGGGACAGAGAGCAGTGCTGCTAAGGAGCATCCTTGTGGAAAACCTCGCCAGATTCAAACAGCTTCTCAATGCAAACCCAGCTTCTCACATACCTGCTGGCAAGTCCTCCAGTGGGTTGATGAGCATTTCATAAACAGAATTCAGTAGATGAATTCCTCCTTTCTGTGTCACTTTTGCTCTGCCACAGTTTGGCTGCCTCTGAGCAGCCTTGGGTTACAAGTATATTCTGAGTGTTAAATAATAAGCTATGTGGGTTCATAATCTAAAGACAAATAATCCTGCACAGGCACGATATGCAAGAGGATGCCAGCTCCATTATTTGCTGTGAAGGTATCAATTCCTTCTTTCATCTCTGGGCCAAACTCTGTGGCTTTGATAGCTTGAGCTTGGTAAGAAAAACTGCTACCATAAACCTCATAGTGGTTGCTGGGAATAACACTCAGACACATAAATTAATAGGAATTTTGCTGTAGAAACAGCATGTGATGAGTCTCTTGCTTATGAGGAGCTACCGACAGCTCAACATGAGTGCCTAGAGAAAGGGGATGCTGGGCTTTCAGAAATGAACATTTCAGCTCCTGCACCATTTAACCAAATCCCCTGAAAATGGACTCTGTTTCCATACAGGGCTCATGTTTGAAACGTCTCTGGCATTCCTCTGTCCCTAGAGACCATGGCATGGAATGCTTCAAAGCAAGAGGCCTGAAGAGCACTTCTCATTTGTGACTGTTTCTCTTCCCTTTGGCAGGTCTTTTGGGCCATTGGGACTGTGTTTGAAGTCCTTCTAGCAGTGGTGGTGATGCCCACGCTTGGCTGGCGCTGGCTTCTCATTCTTTCTGCCCTCCCTCTTCTGCTCTTCGCTGTCCTGTGTTTTGTAGGTATTCTTTCAAAGACAAACCCATGTTCCGTCACTTCTCTACCTGGTTCTGCAACCTGACTGAAGGAAATCAGGACGGTTTTAAGCTCTCTGTTGGTGTCTTCTTTGAAACAGATGAAATAGTGGCCAAAACGCTGTTGTTTCAACAGGGTGCTACTAAAAACATTCCAAAGAGAGCCGTGTCTGTGTGTCTGTAGTTGCTGGAGGACAGCGATGGGCGGGAGTTTTGTGAAACCAAACCAGGCCTGGGAACCTCTCCAGTTTAGTGACTTTGTTTTAACTGTGCTCAGTGGAATCAACATTTCATTAAAAGCTGTTGCTATTCTCTTGATTTGTGTCAAAATCATCACTTTTATACTTGTTTTCCACTTAAAAACCCCACCCAAGTCAGGGGTAAAGTCTGCATCGTGCAGGTCAGATCCTAAGGCAAGGTGTGTATGAGTTCAACCTGAGCATCAGTGCACTGCAAGGCAGTACATTTGCCTCAAAGATATGTGTCCTCGTCAGGCTGTTCAGCAGCTCTGACTGTTCCTCAGTCACTGACGTTGTTTTTCAGACATATCTCCAGTTAGACGGATGCTCCTTGTTAGAAGGAGCTTAGAAATGTGCATTCGGGAATGCTCAGAGCATCCTGTCCCGCTTGCTTTGCCTTTCCTGCTGAGGAGGTGTAATGTAAAGAACCTGCAAAAATGGTTCTTGAGAATAACCCTAAGGTAACAGAAGAGGAGGATTTTAGCCTGGAGTCCTGGTTTCCTGGTCAAAGGGGGGGTTTGCAGGTTCTTAAAGCCTGGTGAGGAGATGGTTCTCTGAATTCTTGAGGGTTACTTCTGTAATGCAGTTAGTGCTGGAGTCACTGAGCTTTCCCACTGGGAGCCCACAAAGGACCCCCCCAGTGTGTTTATTGCTGTGTTCTTGCCATCGTTGTGCCTCTGATCTGCTTTGCTCTCGTAGTGGCTGCCAGAAAGCGCCAGGTATGATGTGTTATCTGGAAATCAGGAGAAAGCCATTGCCACTTTAAAGCGGATAGCAACGGAGAACGGAGCCCCGATGCCTTTGGGAAAGCTAATTATTTCCAGGCAGGTATGTACAGGCACACGAATAGCGTGGGATACAGTGAAACAGTCGCATTCATATGTGTTCTTGTAAGCAAATAATCAATGTGAAGTTTAATTGTACTGTCTGAACCAGTAATGAAGAGGTGTTTGGCTGTGCCTTTTCCACAGGGAGGAAGAGTTAGTTTCTCAGTTTTAATTCCATGACAATCCTGAAAGTAAAAAGGGCCTTTAAAGTGGGCCTTGGTGTTCTTTAGCCTCACTCTAAGCCCTGATTACTAAAGAAAATCAAACCTTGAGGCTACCGAAGAGCTCGGATCAGAACTCCAAGATCTGAACTCCCGGGACAAGCTGGAATTCAACTCCTGAGCTCATTTTTAATCTAATCGTGATGTTCTGCGGTGGGAGAGCTGCAAGCTCCTACTGCTTCCTAATGCATGGAGTGATTCAGGCTGTTGCTTCTGAGCTGCATGTTACTGTGTGAATTCATTGGGGTCTTCTTCATTTCAGCTTTACATGGCCAACTTGTCAGCACCCCATCAGCACACAAAGCAGCTTCACAGCACAGGGACTTCTATTAGAAAAGAAAGTTACAAAGTAGGCCCATGAGGAAGGGCAGCAGAGGAAAACCTGTAGATTTGAATAAGAGCAGAACTGTAAAGCTAGCCAGGAGCCTGCATCTTACTAATCAGAGGTGGAGCTTTGCTTTTCTAAGGGCTGGACCAGGGAGGATTTGAGCTCCTGTGCCTTTCACAGAGGCTTGGTTCGGTGATGGTAATGCTGATGGGCTCTGCAGGAGCAGGGGCCAAGCTTGGGATGGTTTTGTTTTCAGGGTGGGGTGGGAAAGTGCTTTCCCTTAACCACAAGTCTATGGGCTGAGCCCTCCACTCAGTTCGAAAGGGGGCTGCTGGCAGGAGGGCTGCTGGCAGGAGGGCTGCTGGTAGCTCCTCAGTGCCTTCCCCTGGCTGAGAAGCGCTGAGGGGCTGCTCTGGTTTACAGGAGCTGGCCCTGGGCTGCAGCAATCACATCAATCTGTGTCCTGCTCTTTGCAGCCCCACATTGCTCTGACAGGTTCCTTGGGGAGGAGAAGTGTGTGCCCCATGCATGAACTGGTTCTGATACCGTTCTGCTCCTAGAGAATTCCCCTTGGCAGAGGGGATCCCAGCTCCAGTGTGGCTCACTCTATGGCTACACTCATCCTGAGGTGGAGTATGTAGGACTGTGTGTTGTGTTATCCCTTGCCACTCTGCGTCCTCCAGTCCAGGACCAGTGAGTGTCCTGACCCTCTGACTTCTTCTTTTCAACAGGAAGACCGAGGGAAAATGAGGGACCTTTTTACACCCCATTTTAGATGGACCACGTTGTTACTCTGGTTTATATGGTAAGAAGAAATATAAACGGCCCAGTGCTGGCACAATTCTAAATGGTTCTTTAATGGAGGTATTTTACAGCATCACTAAAATACAGCAAAAACCCCAACCTGTATTGATTTGTGATTTATCAACCCACCCAGCAGCAGCATTCCCAGTCTAATTGCCTATCATTTTCTAAATGCTAAGAGGAAATAGCTTTGAGGTAGCACTTAAGTGGGAGTCCTCATGCAGTGGGTTCAGTTGTGATTCATGGTGTTTCCTAGAGGTTTGGCCAGCTGAGACTTCCTCTCTTGTTTTCTTCCTTGCAGGTTTTCCAATGCTTTTTCATATTATGGGTTAGTTTTATTAACTACAGAGTTCTTCCAAGCAGGAGACGTCTGCAGCAGTGAGTACTGGTCCATCTTCCTCTTAAATATACCTCGTTAAGTGATGGAATGTCTTTTAGCAGATCCCCTTCTGCTGGTTGGAAAGGACTGTTGCTGCCAGCTGGAATTTTAAGGGATCTACTTAAAGGGTTGCTCATTTTAAATGTTTCTGGTAGACTCTTCCTCATCCCCTGCACATTGCAGAGGGGTCCTGCAGTGTCTGTGAGCCCCAAATGTAAAGCAAGAGGAGAATCTTCAAGGGAGCCCTCTTAGAAAAGTATCTTCCTTCTTAAGAAAGAAGTATTGGAATAAAGGTAAGGTTCCAGATTTGAGAGGCCTCATTAGGTCAGAGAGAGCTACTGTGGACCTCCCAGGTCCTCAAGATGTGATGCCCTGCTGGGAAGAAAGATCATGGTGGGGAAGCATTGCCCTTTTGTTGCAGGTTTTTGTATTCAAAAGAAACTGAAAGTGCTTTGGCTGCTTTAAGGAGAGGCTTGAAGAGCCTGAGTGCTCAGGGGAGGTGTGGTTATGCTCAGAACACTTGTAATTAGTGAGGGCTGGCTGATAGCTGGAAAGTTACAGAAAGAGGAGGGATTGTATTGGGAAAAGACGCAATCCCAAGCTTGTAACCAGTGTATTGCCTATTGGAGAGCTCTAGCTCTGATCGGCCTCCACAAAGGGGTATGCATCCATTAAAGATACTTGGTTTTACAAAGACACAGTATTATTCAGTCCTCTCAAAGTATAGCTGAGGCGTTAACATCCCAGTTTGTGCAGGGATAAACTGAATTATTGATGTTAGTTCTGTCCATTGTCATGAGCTCTGGCCTGAAAAATAGCTAAGCCTATAGAGCTGGTGGGGAAGGGTAGGTTTTCATTCTGATAGATGCAGCATCCTGCCACAAGTGCCATTATAAACTGTTCAGGTTCAGCTGTATCCTCCAGGCAGAGCACATGTGCTGTGCAGCAGGGTCTTGTCAGTACATCCCTTCCATCAGTTTCAGCAGTAAGAGTGATAAAGACAAAGCAGGAGCAAAGGAAGGTAAGCAGAGAAGAGGTTACTTAAAGTACATTAAGTGCTTGGTTTGTTCCTTTTTCCTCCCATAGTATCCAGTAAAAGGAAAGAAGTCAAGGCAAAGTGCAGCCTGACCTGTGAGTACCTGACAGAGGAGGACTACACTGACCTGCTGTGGACAACCCTGTCAGAATTCCCTGGTGAGCGGTAATAGGAAGCACTGGTTCTTCACTGCCAGTGGCTCAGTGTGATTGGAATGGGCTCTGGAGCAAGCAGGGAAATGGGCTCTTCTCTCTGGCCTAATGCCAGTGTATCTCCTGCAGCGCTGGAGCTCCTTGCTTGGACTGCTTGATAACTGCAGCACACGCAGTGGCTGTAGCTCCTGTCGCTGCCTGTGTGATCCCTACAGATAAAATCACTAGTAATTGCTCTGTGAAGCCATAGTGGCCCATCTGACTATGGATCCCATCCAAACAACAGATCGGGCGTTCAGAGGAAGAGTGACAATTAAATCAAAGGGGCAGAATCACTGAACTTTTGTCCGTAAGTGGCTTTCCAGAACTATTTTAAGGGGCTCGTGGGCAGAGTGAATCGGTGGAGACCTTGCTCCCAAAGCTCTGTGTCCGCCTCAGTCATGATTTTCAGTTGATTTCAGTGAATGTCAGTGGGCAGTCTGACAGACAATAAGTACCCACAGGCTCTTCAGATGTACAGCGTGATCTCTCAGTATTAATCCATCTGAATTAATACTGTGAGGCAATGGCCGGGTGATTTTCACTGTTCTAGATTGTAGTTCTAGGGACAAATGCTCAAAGAGAAACCATTTAACTGGTGAAGAGTTGTAAGTCTATGATGAATATGCATAACTACTACCTAACATGGGAGGACTGTCCTGCACAGCAGTCGTTCAGGGAAGAATGTGAGTGGGCAGAAGGAGGGTATGTACGCTTGGACTGATGCTATAGCTGCCAGGACTGATTTGCTCCTGATACATACTAAGATAAGAGAAACACGACCAGGGGTACCTCCGAATATGACCCTGGAAACTCTGCTGCTTGAATTATCCCCACACTTGCTGTGCATCAGCTTTTAAAGGGACCTGGAAAAGTTGCATGAGAGAGTGCTGACCAGTGTGAGACTTACAGAGCTTGCTCTGTTTCCTTTATCAAGGAGCAGGTGAGAAATAATCTGATGGCTGCATGTAAGTAACACAGGAAAGAAAATACTGAGTTGTGAAAAGCCCTTAAATCTGGCAGTAGGAAGATTTAGTAACGAGCAATGCTCTGAGGCTCAACAAAAGATATTCCAATGAGACAGAAGGCAGGCATTTTAGCACTCATTTTGGTAACCATTGCAATAGGCAGCGGTTAACACATGTCAGAGTTGATTGCTCACTCCTGCATCAGCCTGTAGCCCCTGAGCATACGGATGTGCGCACCAGTGGGGATGTGAACATGGAGAAAGACTCACCAGCTGGGCCACAGAGCTTCTGTTTTCATGTGGCCCCAATAGCTGGAGCAATCCATTGGCAAACCTTTGTCTGATGCCCCTGCCGGCAAAGGGCTTTAAAGAGAGAACAGCATTTCAAACCTGAAGTAGCCAGCCTGTGTGAAGAGCTATCTCCATTCCCACCTCTGCTCCCTTCCCGACAGTCACCTTGTGTCCTTCTGCAGGTGTGTTAGTGACACTATGGATTATTGATCGGATAGGCCGCAAGAAAACCATGGCCCTGTCCTTTGTAGTCTTCTCGCTTTGCAGCCTTCTGCTGTTTCTCTGCGTTGGAAGGTGAGTAAAACACGATGAGCAATGGGTGTATCTGATTCAGCTGTGTTCTCCCTTGGTTACGGCAGAACTGGAAGTGGTGGCTTGCAAAGCCACGAGGTTGTGCTCGACTGGAGGAAGAGTTAAGAATGGTGTTGGGTTTTCTCACCAGTTTGAAAGGAAACTAAAAGCAGGAGAGGAGAAATCCTTCTCTAGAATCTTTCACAGAGCAATCCAAAGGGGAAAATGAGAGCTTGCGTCTGGGTAGGAGGTAACCATTGGGCAACTTTTAAATCAGATCTGATGCCGTGAGCCTCGGTAGCTGGTTCATGCACTGCTCTCTGCCATTCATTACCTATGCTTCCCCAGGCTGGCTGGATAGTCATTCCCAGGGCAGTGCTTCACAACCAAGCCCAGTCCCTGCTCCCATTCAGCTGCTCTGATTGCATCTGGCCTTGATGCCACATGCATGTGACAGTGTCTGTACCTTGGGACTGATGGACAAGGAAATGACCTGACAGCCAGAGGAGAGCTCTGTGATTTTAAACCTGTCCAGGCACTGGCCAGAAACCCTGGAAGGAGAAACCTCACAAAGTCACAAATACCCAGGCAGTCTGTAAGCTCGTGTCTTTTAAACAGCTTTAAAGCTGCACTCCCGGTGCCTTTTCATGTGTGCCATCTTTCTATCAGCACCGTTCATAACATGGAATGGGTTTTTCTTATTTAGCTGCGTTTAGGCAGTTGCTGCTTATTTCAATAGGCCACAGCTGTCAGGAGGAATGAATACACTTGGTAAACTGATGTGATTGTGGCAATGCAGATTGTTTGGCATCATTGTTGTATTAAAGGTCCAGAAACAAACACAAAGGGTTCATTAAAACCCCAAAGAAGTCGTTCTAACCAATTGAGCATTTTTATTGCACTTGCCTCCAAGTTAAACAAACAGATTGTCCAGAACCATCCCAAACACTGCTCTCCTTTTTATTCTCACAGAAATGTTCTTACTGTGCTGCTCTTCATTGCAAGAGCTTTTATTTCAGGAGGATTTCAGGCTGCTTATGTTTACACTCCGGAGGTAAGGAGGTTGTTTTTGTAATGAGAATGATTAAGGGGAGTGAGAACATGGTGGGAAAGTCATTTTGTCTGACCTCTTCACAATGGACCTTACCCCAGATAAGAGCTGGTGATCTCATTGTCATTGTCTAACAGAACTCGCTGTAGTTCCACTTACTGAGTTCCATTGATTTAGGAGGCTGGAGGGAAGAGAACTTCCCACTGGTGTTAACAGACCGGTGCTTTGTTCACAGGTTTATCCAACAGCCACGCGTGCGCTGGGGCTGGGAACATGCAGTGGAATGGCCCGAGTGGGAGCCCTCATAACCCCCTTCATTGCACAGGTAAAAACCCTTCTCCTGGGACCAAAGGCAGAGGAAGGTGAGGGAGAAGCTGCTGTTCTGCTGCAGGGGCCAAACCAAGGACGAGCTGTGCATGATGTGTTAAAGCAGGGCTGTTGTTGCCTGATCCTTGAGGAGCGTTCAGGCTCATCCCTGGATTTGCCTCTTTCTCCACTGCTCCATATGTTGGGGAATGAATAACCAAGCAGCAGGCTGCAGGATGGATGGAGGGACACCTTGGAAGCCAGCACCTGGACATGG
The DNA here is from genome assembly GCA_009867235.2 of Psittacus erithacus. NCBI lineage: Eukaryota > Metazoa > Chordata > Aves > Psittaciformes > Psittacidae > Psittacus > Psittacus erithacus. The sequence continues at coordinate 9,299 of WYDI02023275.1, read as the reverse complement.
GATTTGTGAGAGGCAGGGAGTTCCTGTGTGCTGTGCAATGCCACCTTCCTCTTGGGATGCCAGGCTGAGGTCCTGCACAGTACAAACCTTCAGGGGAGGTGGAAGGAGCTAGAAAGGGGTTTGGGAGGGCCCAGCTCCGCAGGGACAAGATGGTGTCAGAAGTGCAGAGGGCTAGGGTTTGCTTAAAATCCTGGGATTGGCTTAAATCCTGCCTAATATAAAAGGGCAGCAGCACCTCATGGCACTGTTTTGTCAGTGTTTAAAAGCTGTGTGTAACCGCTGAGGAAAGGCAGACTGCAGCAGTGCGTGTTAAACACTCTCCCAATACTGTAATTAAAGCCTCTGCTGCCACCTCAGTGGCTCTGTTTCTGTGACAGGGCCCAGGGGAGCTGTTTTCTATCTTCCGCCTCTTTCCTGCAGGTGATGTTGGAATCTTCAGTCTATTTAACACTGGTGGTTTACAGTGGATGTTGCCTGTTGGCTGCTGTGGCTTCCTGCTTCTTGCCCATCGAAACCAAAGGCCGTGGCTTACAGGAGTCCAGCCAGAGGGAATGGGGACAGGAGATGGTTGGGAGAGGATCTCAATCCCCAGGGGTCACCAGGTCTAACTCTGGATCACAGGAATGATGGGACACGGAAACCTGCTGAAGGAATGAATGATTTGAGCAAGTTCTTTCACACAAAACCCAACCCTGAAGCATAGGAAGCTGACCATCCCGTCACTGCCAATGTCATGTGTCAAACTGCAGGAACCTTGGGGTTGAACCCAAGCCAGTTGTGTCTCTGCTGCTCTTTGCTCACACTCCTAAAGACTTTACTTCTGTATTGAGAGCCTTTTGATCCAGGTATTATTTGAAGTTTCGCAGGAAGGGGTTTTCTTAAGTCTGTTGTGCTTGCATGGTCAGCTCTTCAGCTTACAATGTCCCGTGTCAAGCAAATAGCCAACCGAATGCAACTCAGTATAAGCTGTAATTAAAATCATGTACTCTCGATGCCTAAAAACCAAAAGGTGAATGTTTATTGTGTCCCTGGCATAGCACACGGTGGATTCCATACACTGCAGAATAGGTTTTATGAGTTAGATGCCTGCCTTGCACTTTCTAGCCATCGACACTACCCTGTGACAACGGTGCACCAACCCATGCATCCTAGTTCCTTAGGAATGAAGCACTGATTGCTTGGAATCTGTTTTCTGGATGTTTCTCCCATCCAAGGCAGGCAGATGGAGTCAATGAGGAGCGGCGCTTGTCACAGAGGCGGAACGCTACAGAATAGATGTGAATCCCCCTGGCTTGGAGCTGAGTTTGACTTCTCTAACATTGCCAGAGACATTGAGCACTCTGCTGCTTGGTGAAGACTGCTTCAGCTGTCCTGGTGTCTCTTTGTGCATGGAGATGCACGCTGTGGTTTTCTGCATGGGTCCAGGTATGGCTCTGCCCAATTCACCTGCGTGTGCCCTCACAGTGGTGTAGCCTAAGCCTTTGATAAACCACCTCAGCCTAACAGCAGTTGGATGGAGCTGCTCTCAGGTGTCTGCAGCAGAAGCTGGCCTTGGGGCAGCTGGGCAGGACTTCCTGGTAGCTGCTGATTGTACATTGACCTTAACGTCAAGCTGGTATCGAAGTGAATAAAGACCATGGGATGAGCCAAGCTGCAGTCAAGCTTAGATGAGGATCTTCATCAGATGTAGCTCCTCAAGGCTGATGATCAGAGTATATAACAGCGTTCAGGTGGGGAGGAACTTGCTTTGTTGGTCAGGAGCCTCTTGCTGTGCAGGAGGTTGGATCTCAGTCTGTGGCTGTGTGTGAGGGAGCTGTGACCCGACTCATCCCTGTCTCAGTTATTTCCAGGATTCCAGGCTCCGGAATTCCCAACCAAATGTGAGTGAGATGTGCTACATGCGAATCACTAGGCTGTGGGAGGCAATGCACTTCTGTAGTGCTCAGTCGGCTCATGTAAGCACAGCGTGCACCAGGGTTTTGCACAGTGGAATGTTTTGGGAACCAGGCCCCTTTTGTAGGGGCATGAATGGGTCACTGAGTCCGTGTGTGGGTGCAATCCAAATGGGCACAGGTGGGGTTCAGCTTTCACTTGGGGTATTATGGCACTGCAGTGCAATGCTCCAGGATGTGTTAAGCTGTTACAGCACTGAAGGGAAATGAGAAGTGGACAATTCCTCAAAGAAACTGAGGAACCTCAGAGTAACAAAGGCCAAAGAGGTTGTTGATGTTCTGTGTGTGGGTACCCTCTGCTGAGAGGAGCTACGTTTGAGGAGGCACCGAAGTGTCTCTCCATTCATTTCCTGCAGTGACAGAGTCCCAATGCAGTTGGTCTGAGCGAGCTTCCCCTTCCTCAGCACCAGGGAAATGCAGTTCAGCTCCCGGGGGATCCCACTTTAGATGGGGCTGATAGAAACACACAGTCTGTTCCCGTGGCTGTTCTCTGTGCTGGTTATCTCTGTCCCTGCTGGCTGGCTGTGTGCTCAGCCTCCAGCTCAGCCCAGCAGCCGTGGTCAAGCACCTTTAGTTAACATTCTGCTTTTCCACTCTTAATCTTCACACATCACTTTGGGTTTTGGAGTCAATATTCAGCAGTTTAAAGGACTGCATTGCAATGGCCTTCAGAGTGTGCGCTCACAGAGGTTTAGGTGAAGCAGATACAGCTTGTACATTTGCACATGTATATGCTTCAGATTAAACGTTTGCCAGGTAAAGATTTATAGCTAATGAGAAACCTTTGGATGCTGTTGAGTGGTTCTGTTTTAACCTGTGACATTTACAGTACTGAAAATAATTGAAGGCATTTTTGGTTCTCACTTTGTATGAATTCTGCATTGAAAATGTACATAATAAGTGCCAAGGTTGGTCCTGCTGCAGCATCTTCATACACTGGGTCTTTGGTTGAGTGATGCCTAAAGCAGGATCCAAAGCTCACTGAGGCCTGGCACAGTGTCCCATGGATGCTCGTGGGCTCTGGATGAGCTGAGGAGGGAGGTCAGGAGCCTGCCACAGCGCAACAGGCAGCTCTGAAATTCAGGTTCTGCAGTTCCCTGCGTGTTATTGATGACGGGAGGGAGTTTTGGATTGTTCACTGGAAAACTGGCGAGCATTTGGGTTGATGCACAATAAATAACCACGGGTCCCATTTTGTTAATATGGCAACACCATTGATGGACATAAGAAGCTTCCAAAGATCGTTTTACACACCGCTGAGTATTTTTCACTGATGAATGATTATAGCTTGTTCACTTAAAACAATGAAGGGCGATCCGTGTGAATTCCAGTCGAGAGCAAACAGAAAGGGGGGTCAGAGATTCGCCGAGCGTCCGATACATTCACATCCAAAGCTGGGGCGGGGGCAAGAGTCTCCAAGTGTGCTTTGCTGGAAGGATTTGCTATTCCTCAAGAACCCTGAATGTTGCCCTGTGTCTGAGCACAGTTTCGAAGCTGGATACATTTTAGTGTTGAAGAACATTGTGTATCTGAAGCTCGTTGTAAAATACTCCTTTTGGTCCCAGGTTCCGCCGCCCTGGGGAGCTGAATTCCACACTGGCTATTTTATGTTAAACAAATAAATAGCTTTTCCAGTAACGAGGCTTTGGGCTGGTCTGTGCAGGCTCAGCAACTTCACCACTTCCTTGCGTTGACGTTGAGCCGCATCTTATTGTGCGAGGGCTCAGCGCTCTGCAGCTCCAATTCATTCTCTGTGTGTTTGGACATAAAGTCATAGGAATCGCAAGTAAGCTCCCAGATAACTCCACTTAAATGTTCACTCACTTACCTGCAGGTCTGTAGCTGCTTTCTGCATTTCATTCAGTTTGGACAGTAAGAACCAGCCCCTTTGGCTTCTTGCCTGTGGGAAGTTCTGGTGATGCCTTTAACGCTGCAGCGTGCGATCACAAAGGTGTGTTGGGAGGAGCAGCTCCACATGCGCCCGGACCTCGGGGCAGGGAGGTTTCCTTCTGGTTATTTACCGTTTCATGTGAGCTTCTCTTTCACCTATCTTGTTCCTGTGAAACCCAGTCAAGCACATCCCCCTCACTGTGCTCCTCTGCCCTTTAAATACCACTCTTACACTGATGTCCGGTAACTCAAACGCGAGGCTGCTGCTGACTCGGTGCCTGAGGAGCCGCACGTACTTGGCGAGCTAAGGCAGCGCCTCCTCATCGCCGTGTGCATTCATCCTCCTCGTGCAGCCCTGACAGCCCCCTGGGATGAAGCCTCCTATTCCTGGGAATGGCCAGAGTTGGTAAGTGCGGAAGGGTTGGTATCGTGGAGCAGTGCTGAGGGAGGATGTTTGTTCTTTGGTGTCTCCTGGGAAGCTTTTGGCCTCCTCGGGCGTTTCTAAAGCTCGCTCTGTTTTCCCCAATGCCAGAGCTGCTCTTTGCTTCCTGAGGGTAACTTTGCTGATATTGATGTGTTTGAGCTTTGCTCTGCACCCTGGGCGAGCATCGTTGAGAGCTGTGAGTATAAAACCTGCTGATGCTGGAGGTGGTTTGTGCAGTCAAGGAACCCTGTGCAGCGGCTGCATCCCTCTGCCTCCTTCACCTCTCCTGTGCCACAGAGCTGAACCTCAATCCCACCACGTCCCACCTGTGGCTGCCGACAGTGTAAGACCTTTCCCATTGCTCTATCCTCGGAACAGAGCGATTTGGTGAGCTACACCAGGAAGCTCCACACGTTTCTGACCAGGACTGTGAGTTCTTAATAGGCTGGATGCCATTAACCACCAACACCTCATGTTCCACGGTGGTCTTCCAGGTCCATTTGTCCATTTGGAATCTAGAGCAATGTCTCTTCCTCCTGCAGGATGAAACACTCAGGAAAAATGCGTGCGGAGACATGGAATGAGGATCTCCAGGGGGGTTTCCATGGAATTAGCATTTCCAGCCCTATCCATGGCATCATTAAGAAGAGAAAGCTTCACACACGAGGTATTGGAACATCACCTTTATTGTGCACACCTATGAAGCTGTGGCCTTTCAGAAAATGAGCACAATCAGACTGCACAGAAGATCACACAGGAATCACTTCTGTTTGTGCTCTAGGGTCAGACCCTCCTGGAGCAGCCCCCATCCCTTTGGGAAGCACCAAGGCAGCTCCAGTGCTGCTCTGTGTCTCACGATGGGAGGAAATGAGAAGCTGAAGAGCCCAGGGGAGTTTTAGGGCTGAGAACAGCTATTTTGGGTATGCTCCTGCTATACATAGAGCCTGGCAAGCGCACAGGGCTGGGACATGTTGCTTTTGTTGCTAAAAACATCATTTGGGAAGCCCATTTTAGGCAACTGCTGCTGTCTGTTGCCAGCAACACTAACCAGGTGCTGCGGGCCCGCGCTCTTCGTCCTGGCTCGAACATAAGAAAAGCCATTGTAACTGCAGCACGTGCTTTAAGAGCTGTTGGTTCTTCCCTGCGAGCTGCAGAGCTTCTTCCTACTAAGGAGCTTTTGCCTCCTGGGGGAAGCTTGCAAATCTAATTACACGCTGGGTGCTGGAGCAGGCACGGGAGACCTCAGGTGGCACGGGCTCAGTTTCAGATCCTGTCCCATCATGCAGATGAGCTGCAGGGCGGTCAGGATTTCAGCTGAGCCCTGCCTGCCCTTTGCAGGCTGATCCCAGGGCACAAATGTACTGCGAAACAGACAACTAGTGCGTGTTTTAAAGCACTTCCTCTAGGCAGGTTGTGCTTGGCTGGGGTGGAGGGAACTCGGCCCTGGGGCAAATGGCAGCAACAGAACTGACAGCTCCCAAAAATGAGCCTCTATGAACCTGAGGTGGCAGGAGGGTCAAAAACCCCTGCGAGCACTGTGTTGTTCCCGTCTTTCTGCTGTGATTCCTAAGCTACTCCTGTCACCATCATCCTGGGTAACTCACAAGCGGGGCTGTGGCGGGCCAGCCAGCTGCTTCTCCTGGAGGATGCTCCCAAAGAGCCTGGCTGCTGCCATGGCACAGCCCCAGTGGATGGTGATCCCAAACCCACCGTGGCCATAGTTGTGTATCACCTGTGGGAGAAGAGAAGGGATCAGTCTTTAGTGCCTTTGGATTGATCCTTCACCCTCCCAGTGAGCACTCAGTGACCCTGTGCTCCATCCCTCCCTCCAAAAGCTGCTGGAGAGGCAGGAAAACACTGGATGCACCAGGTCAGCCAGAGGTTTGAGCAAGCTGCTCTAGTGGAAGGTGTCCCTGTCCGTGGCAGGGGTTGGAACTGGAGGAGCTTTAAGGTCCCTTCAACCCAAACCAGTCTGGGATTCTATGATTCTATGACATTTGTCTCTGACACTGGGCTGAAACTGGCTCAAAGATTCCCCCGTTATTAGAGGGGGGATGGCAGGAATGTGGGGCCGAAGCACAGCAGCGTTAGCTGGGTGCTGGTGCTGCACTGTCAAGCTCACAGTGACTGATGCATGCTCAGTGCAGTGGTTGATGGCCCTGGCACCCGGGGTACCTGTGCCTGGAACTGCCCATGGTGGATGGTCTCCCGCTCCAGGCGCACCCGGGGCCGCGCTGGTCTCAGGCCGCTCCACTCCTCCACAATCTTTGCTTTCTGCAAGCAAAAGCACAGCAGCACCTGTGAGCATTTCCCTGAATGACGGCAGCCAAACATGCCAGCACTGAGGGATCCGCGAGATGAGGGCCCTTGCAATGAGTGGGGACAGGGGCTCCCACATCGCCGCTGCTGCACCGGCTCCAGGGATGCTGGATGAACTGCTCAAGGCCAGGCTGGACACAGGGGCTTGGAGCAAGCTGCTCCAGTGGAAGGTGTCCCTGCCCAGGGCAGGGGTTGGAGCTGGAGGAGCTTTAAGGTCCCTTCCAACATAAACCAGGCTGGGGTTCCATGATTCTACGCTGCAAGAGGTGAGTGGGCAGAGCAATTTCAGACGGCAGCCCAGCCATCTCTGTGCCAAAGCCTTGCGCTGCCTTCGCAGCTAACCCATGGCACAGCAGCTCTTTACCACTAATGGCTTTTTCCTATGCATCTTGCCTCAACAGCAATGCCAGCCCCTGCCTGTCGACCCACCAGGAATGCAGGGTGCGGGGTGGATTCACCCACCTGCAGAGCAGGGAGCAGCCGGCAGCAGCTCTCCCAGATGGTTCTGTGATCCTGGGCACTGTTTGCTTCGTTCCAGTTGCCGTGCTGGTAGATCCCTCCCAGGACCGTGAACTCACTCCTGCACGGAAAGCCAGAGGAGGTGACATAGTGAGTGCCCCATCGAGGACTCTGTGGTTGTGGATCCTGCACACCCCGAGCCTGCACCGTATTCCTGCTGCAGAAACTCTCACACCGAGCAGGCAGAGCGGTGCCTGTGTGTCTGCTTGTGAGCAAGTCAGTCAGTAAAGGCTGCCAGCATTGAAATGCCCCGGCCTGGGCAACCTCAACAGCTAACTTCATCTTCTGTCAAACAGGTCTGCTCCTGCCTGGCTCGGGGAGAGCTGGGAGGAACGGGATGGCTCCGGTGGGAACACCAAGGAATGGATTTCTGCTGCTGCTGCTCCAAACTCCTGTGGATTGACTGAGGACAAGAGGTGGGTTGAGGCTGGGGGTGGCCATTCCTGCTGGACCCTTCTAAAGGCTTGCTTGAGCCCTGGGAAGCACAAGGACAAAAGGGCTGAATGTGGGCGTGCAGGAGCAGAGCCCCTGGGTCCTGGACTCAGCTGCGTCCTTTGGGATCCAGCCCAATGCCCAGTGATGGCAGCTCAAGCTGCAATCAGCAGAGGGAGAGGCATCTGTATGTGGATAGGACTATGATCAGGAATTGTTTGGAATGCTTTGCCTGGGGGCCGTGAGCATTCTAAGCTCCTATTTGCAGAATGGCTCCTTGCCCATCACCTACCCCGGGATGATATATGGTGAGTTGTAGATCCCAGATTCCATGTCGTGAGTGATGATGAAGTGCTTCACCCATGGAGCCAGGACCTGAGGACGAAGGGGAAAGGGTCAGAAAGAGCTGGAGAAGAAGGTGCCTCGCTTAGGAGGTAGCTCAGTGAACACGGACACACGTGGTGACATCCCTTCTGCTCCAGCTCCATGTACCCTGTGCCGCTGCCTTCCCTGCCAGAGACAGGGGAGGGCAGGCAGGCAGGGGGGGATCTTCCTACCTGCATCTGTTTCCCCCAATAATCATCCTCTTCTCCCAGGGATTTTATGTGTTTTTATCATTAGCATTACGCCTCCGGCCTCCCCCCAGGGGCTGAGGGCACCTGAGACCTGAACCAGGAACCGGATCCGTGTTTCCTGCTCTGGCCCCCCCACACACGAGGGCTCTATACGACCAGGGTTTGCTGGGATTCAGGCCCTGATCCCAGCGTGGCTCCAGCCCCAGGTGCCCCAGGCCCGCAGTTACCACAGAAGAAAGAGGGGACCCAAGCCCAGCGCCTCCTCACCTTTATGACCTGGCCCCGGGCGGGCTGCAGCTCCCCTGCACGCACCCCGCTGCAGTTGATGACAACATCCACGCCTTGGGCAAACATCTGCGGGAGACAGAGGCCTCAGGGATGGTACCCACGGGGGCACGAGGCTCCTGCAGCGCAGCCAAGCCAAGCACTCGCTCCAGTGGTGTGGTTACGCATAAACCATAAGGGCTGGATGGAGGGCATGGCTTCTGCTGAGACCCCATGTGTGCAGGCAGGGGAATGGTTGCAGTTTAAGGGGACACCATAGTGTCAAGGCTTGTGCTGCCTCATCCTCTCTCAGCCGTCGCTTGATGCACAAGTGTGTTTATCTCCACTGGTGTCATTTGTTTGCTGCCTCTGCCTACTGCCCTGGCTCACCATCAATCACGGCTCACCATCAATCACTGCTCACCAACCATCACCGCTCACCATCAATCACCACTCACCATCACGGCTCACCATCACCGTTCACCATCACTGCTCACCTCCTGGAAAGACTCAACCTTCTTATGGAAAAACTTCACTCCCCTCTGTGTTAACCTGGGAAGAGCAAGATCATTAACAGCCAATGAACGGTTCAAATCAGTGCCTGCAGCTGATACCCAGGTATGGTTTGTTGCTCCTTGCAATAAACATCCATGGTCTTTTTGGTGGTTCCTAATGATCTCCATTAGGAACAGCCCAGAGCTACTGACTGTGGTCAGTTCTGCTGAGCCCTGCATCAAATGGTGCCCAGGTCTCTTGCTGCAGGTCAGGCACTGCTCCAAGAGCAAAACCAAGCCCCATATATTCCATAGTTAAAAGCACCCAGATGCAGCTCTAAGTATCCCATAACTGTTGCCCAGAGAAGCTGTGGCTGCCCCATCCCTGGCAGTGTTCAAGGCCAGGTTGGACACAGGGGCTTGGAGCAAG
>WYDI02023274.1:0-105946 GCA_009867235.2 Psittacus erithacus | reverse complement strand
ACTGAAAGTCAGAAACACAGCACTGCACCAGCTACTAAGAAGGAGAAAAATGACTGCTACTGCTGAACCCAGGACAAAAAGAAGCCATCAAAGACCACACCAGCCTGTACAGAGTCCTGGGAAGGTCTGATGAACTAAAGTAATGAAAGGGATGTCCTTGGTAAACAACATGTCTGGGGCAGTGATGGACACCGTGAGGTGCCAGCCTTGGCTCTGAGCAATCCCTGGAAAACACCAATTATACCAGTGTGAGGGAGATCTGGCCCAATGAGCAGCTGTGGGAAGTTGCCTATTGCCATCCAAATGTGCTCAGCACAATGTTCCTGATGACCAATGACCACGATCCTGCATTGAGCTCACATCAGGCAACCAGCAGGATGGCTTTCCACATAGGGAACGAGGGTTGCGCCAGGAGGTGTCCTGCCATTCCCTGCCCTTCTCCTCAAGATAACAGACCCCTTCTCTCCTGCTCTGCTCCCACTTTGGCTTCGGTAAGTCTAGCCATGGATTGAACAGAAGCTGGCTACACAAAACCCTTCTGAACTGGCTGTATGAGGCATGAAATGGCTCTGTCCTTTCCCAGCAGCTAATGTCTAGACTGTCAGAGCCATTTACAGATGTCTTCCTCCTGCAGTCTTGTTCTGCAACACAATAGTAGCCAAAAAAGTGATGAATAATGAGACTGGTTTTATCCATTAACTCTGCCTCTCAGGCGTGTGCTCATATACAGAGTACAACCACCTCATGTTACTTGACAGGCAAGAGGCTGCAAGAGTAGCAGATCTCCAGGGATGCTCACAAGAAGGTGAATCATGAGCTAGATGGAATCAGGCAGACAACTGCCAGGTGAGCACATGGCTGGATAAACAGAGATACAGGAGCTGATCAGTAGGTGGAAAAGCATTAAAGATCCTTTCATGGTTCACCTGTAGCGCAATAAATAAGACTCGCACCAAGAGCCGTGAGCACACCTCTCTGCAGACTGCAGGAGGGTGACTAATGTGCCTTTGGCATGATCTATATGGAAGTACAATACGGTCCCTGATTAATACAGCCAAAGACTTTTGTCTCCTATGCTTCCAGAGCAGGTCATAGTGAGCTGAGATGTGCAGGAAAAGGGAGGATCTCAGCTCTGCAGAGCCAGAATTCCTGGTTTTCCGCTGTTCTTCCACTTCCGAGATTTTTGTTCTTAAAATTGAGCCTTTTCTCTGAGATTCACAAAATTGGTATTTCCAGGCTGAGAACAACCTGAACCGCCCTTTAAAATTTGATGGTTTTTTCTGCTTTGCACAGTGATTAGAGAAATGGGCCATTTTTAATGAAAATATTTGCAGTGTTCTGCAAGTTTGCTGTGAAAACAGGGTGATCCTTGCATTCATGATGAAGAGTGAGGAGACTGGCAAAGAGCATTCCCCTGTTTCTCTGCATGTATTAGTCACACTTTGAGTGGAATAAAAGGGATGTATACAGACGTAAAAGCAAGCAGAGAAATGAATCTATAGTTAAGAGCACTTTGTAAATCACAGAATGGCTTGGGTTGGAAAGATCTTAAGACCATCCAGTTCCAACCTCCTGCCATGGGCAGGGATGCCTCACACTAGACCACGTCACCCAAGTCCTGTCCGGCCTGGCCTTGAACACTGACAGGGATGGAGCATTTACCACTTCTCTGGAGAACCTGTTCCAGTGCCTCAGCACCCACCCCCTAACGAACTTCTTCCTTATCCTCCCCTGTCTGAGTTTGAACCCATCACCCCTTTTCCTGTTGCTACAGTCTGGATGGACAGATGGACAGAACATGGGACAAATAGGGTGGAATTTGGGCAAAGGTTTACATCACTGTTGTTGGTATTTGGGTAGAGTTGTCCAGTGTTCGCATCATACCAAATGACACATCAAGGTGTGTACAACCACCGCTGATACATCCTAATAGAATTATTTTGTAGTGAACTGTTTTGACACTTTGAACAAGGCAGGAAGGAAAGCACACAGCATACTAACGAGAGGACCAGCAGTTTGCAATATATTGAATAATGGTTTTAAACTAACACAAAGCTATTGTGTGAAGGTAGTTCATTAAAACACAAAGCAACACTTTGATGTAGAAAATAAGATGTTTCAATCAATGCTAAGTAAAAGCAGTTCAGAATGATGTAAAACAAATACAGTGATGGGAATAAAGTAGTGGAAGAGATGGAATCCACTGCCCCATTGCATGCCTGGTGCGTGTTACACAGTACTGCTGCCGGCACGTCCTGAGTGGCAGAAATGTAAAGCAATGCAATTTGTATCCCTGGGGAAATGCTGACATTAATTATTTATTTTAAATTTGTGTATTTTCTCTGAAAACACAATTTTCACTTCTGTTTTCCAAACTCTGTTTCTTCTGGAATTGCTCGTTTTACAGGACAAGGTTTTTGTACCCTGAGATGGAATTAATGCAGGCTCCAAGATGTGACAGTTTTTTATTAAATGCAGGCTCCAAGTTTCCACCACTGGTTCCTAGGGCTTACTGCCTCCCATCCCACCGCCCTTTTTCTGGATGAGGCAGAGGGAGACCTTCCTGCCCATGGAGGTGCAACACCGTGCTCAGGCTCTCCCTGGAGGCTGATGCTCTTTGCAAGGGTGGCAGGAACATGGGGCTGGAGTAGGTGCTGCTGGCACCCCTCCCCGGGTGCCTGTCCCTGCGCTGGGAGTGCTGGGATTCTCCATGGACCAATGGCATTATTAAAGAAAACAGCATTTAAGGGGGTCTCAATCACAGCCTCTGACTTTCCCTCTGGGACCTAATTCTGTTCCTCACTCACAGACACCAGACCCAGCTCCACTGGGAAGCTGAAGATCCCAAGTGCCCCCTGAGCTCTCCAGGAGCAGAACTGAACCGTGCGGTCCATCACTTCTCACACTGTTGCTGAAGACCCGTTTCCTACTCCACACACTGTGAAGAAGCAGCAGGCAGCCTGGGATGAGGTGCGTGGCATTAATTCAGTCCTGACTGCTCTGGCAGCTCCTGAAGATCCAGAGAACCTCCTTCCTGGGGTGCAACATTCCAGCATCACGGTGCACTTGTTTCCTCCCAGCCCCAAGCAGCAGCTCTGTTACTCTTCCCATTCAGAGCAATGCTGTGAGCACTGGTGCCTGTCCAAACATCCGCAGCACCATCAGGATAGGAGGCTCACTGCTGCTTCCCATGGCAGGCAGTGTGTCCTGCTGCCCAGCCTCCCTGGCCAGGAGGCAAGCCTGCTGTTTTCTATCCCACTGGGCTTTTCATATATATGCTAAGCAGATAACCCTGGCTGGTGGACATAACCCATTCATCTTAACAGGGCTGGGATTCATCTATTTTCTTCTGTTTTGCAGGGTTGTGCCAGAACTTGCTGGTGGTACCTGGTGTTAGAAAACACTAGGATGCTGCAGATCTGCCAGAGGACAGCACCAATGCACACAGGGTAATGCACACAGGTAGGCAGCACAGTTGTACCCATTAGACCAACCACAAAGAGATGTCAGATCAGAGTACCCTGCTCTGCCTGGCATGAGGCAGGGAGCTCCCAAAGATCTCCCTACTTCTGGATTTCATTTATTTCCAGTTCTTTATTTTCCACAGTTGTTATTGTTAAACCTTCACAAATTTCTCTTTCAAGCAGTTTCTGGCCTTCGTCTACTCTGGGACGCTCTTGGCATCAACAGCATCCTGTGGCAAGGAGTGCCACAGCTCTGCCTCCACTTCAGTACTGCATTTGTGTTGGTTAGAACCTTGTTGCTGTCAGCTTCATTTGGAGTAAAGCACTGTGAGCTTTTCCCAGGTCTAATTCCCGTGTACACTGGAGGGAGCAGAGCTGCAGCCTGTGTTCAAAAAGTGGGTTTCAACTTGCACAGTGGCTCTGCCATCTCACTTCTCCTTGTGTTACAAGGGCCTGGATGTGTTGCTGGAAAGGGCACAGCCCCAGGGCATGAGCACCCAAAGGTGCTTTGCTGCACAGGATGCCAAAGTCAGAAAGGCAGCAGGGAGCTCTGTACCCAGGCTGTGTGTCATCTGAAGGAGCCTTCAGCTCCTGAGACGTCAGAACCTTCCCTGCATGTTACAATGGCCTTTCTGTTTCATCTCCAAAATGTGCCTTGTGTGCTGTGTCTGAAACATACAACCCCACAGCTAACTGTGGTATCTTCACACTGCAGGGAGATAATTAAGGCTAATAGTGATCCGTGTTGTAAGTGATTTTAGAAACAAAGCACAGCTATTTCTATTTCTATTAGGCTTTTATAATGCTTTTATAGGCTTTTATGAAGCTTACAGTTGGCTTTTTTAGATAATTAACTGTAGGCCCTAGCCTGAGGGATGCTGATGTTGCACCTCCAATCCAGACATAGTCTCCCACCCTGCCAGGGGACACCTCTCCCTTCATGAAACAAAACGATTCTGATTCCCCCCCACGCTGGTGTTAAGCTAATTGCTCTGCGATAGCTCAGTGATCCCACATGTTGTGTTTGCTGCTTCTCAGACCCTGGAAATCCTGCTTCTCTTGAGGGAACTCAAATCTGGCACTTTCCCCGACTCTGCATATCTCTTCTCTCCAGCTAAAAGTGGTTCTTACACCGGCTGCCTTCTCCCAGAGAAGAAACCCTGCAAGAGGGGAAGCAAACCCTGATTCCTTTTGTCATTGCTTTGGCCAGGAATGCTGTCTGGAGATGGGATCTGGGGATTTAGGAAGGCTAAAAGATGCTGATGGATAAGAGTGGGGGAAGTCCAGGACGTGGCCCCATGAGCATGCTTGGAGGCATGAAGCAGCAGCACCTCCCATCTCAGGATTGTGTGCTGCATCTGAGGAAAACAAGGTACCAAAGTCCTTCTTTATAAGAGTGCCTTTTACAAGGTAACCGGGAAAGTTAAAAGGAAATGTGTAAGATATGACCTGCCAATCAAACGTCTGCTGAGATCAACTGAATGTAGAGTGAAGAGAGGCAAGTAAAATGGCGGAAAAGATTGCCCGAGGACCAAAGCCTATTTGCCATGGTGAAGCATCCCCAGAATAGCAAGATCCCCTGCCCAGGGTATGCAGGGGGGTTTGTAGCTGGGCTGCCAGGCAGCCAGCACTGGGCTAAGAAAGGCTTCACCAATCTGAACCCAGTAAATCCAACCCCACAGCCCTAACCATGCCTGTAGGTGATGCCCACCTCTGCTTTGATGACAGTTTCATCATTCCTAAGCGTTTTGGTTTGAATTCAGTCAGGCTGCAAAAATATTCATTTTATCCCTAGCTCAGATGTTGAAATTGAATGTCACTTAGAAGCAGAAACCCGGAATTATTCTGCGAGAAAATGCTAAAAAGAGGTTCTTCAAAGTTTTGTCCAAAAATAAAACCCATTTTCCAGTGATGCAGCTTGCTCCATGCTCTCCACAGCCCAGCAGTGGGGCTGGCTCTGCCCATGGCAGGTCTGTGCTGCTGCCCACAGCACATAAGATCAGGACTTCACTTCATGGGTATTTCATGGTCACCACAAGTATTTGTAGCCTCCCACAAATCTATTGCCCAGAGCTGCGCTGCTGGGGGGGCATCACCATCTTTTCCTCTCCTTTCCTTGTTCCATGCTTTTGGTATTATTCTCATGTAGCAAGAGCTTAGAAATACAAACTCTAAAGGTTTATATACCGGAAAGCCAATATAATTGCCAACAATTCTTATTTTGAACCTCTTCAAAGCTGTAATCCAATGACATGGATTTAAAAAACAGCAATTTATCTTATTGTATTTTTCAGTAAGGCTGAATTTTCTCATGCGTAGCCTTGAACGTGGCGTTACCTCCTGCTTCTGCCAGGGGACTGGTGTCACAGGGGAATGGGTTTATTGTGTCTCATGCCCAAGCACAAAAAGGATACCTTGGATATATCAGCTCTCCCTTGGACCTGGCTTCCTGGTGATGCAAACCTATAAGGAAACCCCATTTTCAGCAAGCACTGACCAGTCACCAGAGCAGGATCCTGGGAGAAGACACAGGTACCCAGAGGAGAGGGATGCTGCCTGGTACCAGCGCAGGCACTGCCCTGGCAAAGTGAGGCTGGCAGCTTCATTGTGCAGCCTGTCCCCATGTCCAGGCCCCAGCATTTATGTCTCACATGGGAGAGGAGCCTTACACTGCCATCATCTTTGTGGGTAGCACAGTGGCATGTTGTGAAGCCCCTCTGACTTCTATTTCTGGATCACATCCTCAACCTCCCTTCTTATCAGGTTGCATCCATCTCTTTGACTTGAATGCATTTCTGCTTGGCTGGTGTATATATCTCACCTGCACCCTCGCCGACAGCAATGTGGCTCGTGCATGGATGTTTGCGTGCTGAGAGCTATTGCCATGCCCACAGCAGCTGAGAGCAGTGTATAAAAATACTGGGTTTTGGGGAGGGTGTGTAGATTTTGGGTGCATGGTTTTAATTAGAAATTGACATTTCTAAGCCTTTGGCTGCCAAGCAACAAGCGTCTAGAAAATGATCTCAGTTGTGATATGTAGGTACCCAGCGTCCATCCTCACTGCTGTATTTAAAGCCTCAGAAAGGGCCACCTCACCATTCATCGCACAGGCACTCATTGGTGGTTAAGTTAGCAGCTAAAGTAGATGGAAACCAAAGCAGAGTGGCTGATCCAGAACCCCATCATCCCACAGCTCTGCTGGAGTTGCAGAAGCTGAACATGAAAAGATGAGGGAATGGAATCTGGTATCAGAGCCAGTAGCATGCTCTGAAGCTGCAGTCTGAGCCTGGCTGAATGGAGCCCTGGCTACTCTCTGTGTACCAAGACCAGGACTTCCACAGCCTGGAGACCTGGCCCCTTGTTCAGTGGACAAGCAGAGGTGTGCAGCATGGACCCCATGTGAACAAAACACATGGGAAACAGGGAGCACAGGACACTTGTGCCTCTCTGCAGATGCTGCCATACGGCCCCCCTGACCTCATTCTTACAAAACAAGCAGCTTCCTCCTTGTCTTTCCTTTCTGGGAGAGATGCTTGCCTCAAATTATCTGACTGACTCACTGTGCTCTTTGCAAAACAGTGTTTTGTCCTCTCTTGCTTGCAGCACCTTCCCTAGAGCTCTGCAGCCAGGCTGGCAGCAGAGGAGAGCAGCAAGACACAGTGTCCAGGAGCAAAGCCCGGCAAGCTTTGGCATCTCTGGGCCATCCTGTAGGCCAGAGGTGCTGATGGAGGCCGCGCGCTCCCCCTGCACGGCCCTTGTACCTCTGGCCTCCCATGCCCTGGTCTGGCAGGAGAGGGGGTTGCAGGTTAAAGGTTCTGTTCATGGGCTGCGGTCAGAGAGTGGGCAGCAAGATGAGCTCCTGAGCAGCGGGAGGAAGGCTGAAGCTGCCTTATTCACGTCCCACTTCCTTTCCTTGGACAGACTCATTTCTCGTAGAATATTAGAAAGAGCTTTGCAGGTACTAAATAAACCAGCACCTCTTGAGGAGCAGCTGCAAAGTGCCATAAACTGCTTCCTAGTGCCCATGCCAAGGTTTTCCTGCAGTAAAAACGTGCAGGCAGGCACGCTGGAGCAGACCGCTGGCCTGTCTGATCCAACACTATGTGTCTAGCAGGAGGTCGTGCCAAACACTCCCAAGGATATCATTATATGGTCCTAATGCACCTATCTTAGCAGTCCGGTCCTGTGGGTCTGTAGCAGGAGATCTGCTGTTCCTTGTTTGCTTCCCTCTCTGGCCTAATGTGACTGCAGATGCTCCTCTTCTCCCTAAGTGCTTAAGCTTCTTTCTGAATCTTACTAAGGTCTTTCCTTCAGTTTTATTCCATTACCCCTCAGCCTTCCCACCTGACATCCTTTCAGATAACCAGATATGGCCTTAGACTCTCACACCTGCTGTGCTCATTGCTTGGCTTATCATGCATGCATTTGTATTTGGTGTGTTGCAAGCATGAGAGTGAGAGTCTGAGTTCAGTCACTTCACCCTTCTGAGTATTCACTTCTCGGTGTTCCCTATTTTGTATGCTCTCTGAGGTAGGGCACAGGGTATTTTTTATTTCAAGATATCATCAAGTATAGGCAATGCCTCTTGTCTACGTGGGATTTATCCCTCCTTAGACATGCTGATGTTCTCCAGCTTGTTCAGGCAGGGTAAGAGACGCATAATCTGCCTGTAGGTGCCCATCTGTCCTCAGGGAGAATATGGACTTCAAGCCTCCATCAAAGCCACGTTCCCTGGAATGAGCAGCTCCCTGGTTAGGAGGAATTTTATGGCAAAGGGTTTCAGAGGCTACTTTGGCGGATCATCGCTTCTTGGTGAATGGACTTTGTAAGAGTTACCGCATGGGACCAGGGCAGAGGAAGTCATTTTCTGTGAGCAGCACAGGAGACCAGGCTGAGGTTTCAAGCATGTGGCTGAGTGAACAGCCCGTTACTCACCAGGGCTTGATTTCAGCAAGGAACAGAGAGGAGTTGGGGGTGATGCATTGAGAGAAGATCGAAGTGCACCAGGTCTGCCCTCTGCCTACCTGGGAGGTGCTGGAGGTCTGCACGGTGCTGTGATGCACCTCTGATCTTTTACAGCCCAATGGCCTTTCACCCCTTGGTGGTGTCCAGCCCCCTGAATGGGACTGTAGGATCTCACTGGGAGAACCGCATCAGTGCAGAGCTTGGGGGATGCCGACCCATCCTGTGCTCAGTGCATCTCCCCCTTTCTGTCCCTCCATGTGTTTGAGAGCACTGGGGACTGGACTCCACACATGAATGGCTGTTTCCCTGCATTACCCTCATCTGGGTTCATTGTGTCTCTTCCTCATTCCCCCAGCTCCTAGGTCAGTTGGTTGCTTGCCTCAGGGTCCTATGACTCAACAGCTCCAATACTGCCTTGCTCCTGCTCAGCTCTGCATCCATCACTCTACACTGCCACCTCACTTATTCCTTCTCCTCTGATTCCCCCTCTCCATATATTGTTCTCCAGTCCCTCCCTTGGAGGCTGAAGCAATCCAGTGCCAGAGAAATGGTTTCTACTGCACAGCGGAGAGTTGCAAGCCACATTCAAAGACCGTCCTGTGGGCTGCTAAACCTTCAGGAGGATAGAACTTGAAACCGAGGGGCCTTTGTGTGACCAGGATGGCTTTTGTTCACAACACTCCAAGTGCCCATTGCTCATACAGCGCCACAGTGCAAGTCCCAAACCCAAGCCAACTCCTTGAGTCAAAACAGTGCATTTTGGATTTGGTTCTGCCTTCTCCTCCCTAAATGACTCTGTTCCTCTCTGCAAATTGACCTCCCACACAGCATCCTGCCACTATCTTCATAAGGCATGTAAGAGATGCTGACTTGTCAACACCTGTCCTCTGCTGCTGTTCCATGGAGACAAATCTCCCCTACCACTTTGGTAGGTGTATCCCTGTTTCTCGTGGCAACCCATGTTCCTCCCATGGAGACAGCCCTCTCACACCTTTCCTCTGCTCCTCTCTGCTCTCTCCCTAACATGTGGGGCTAGAGACCCTCAGACATCTCTGAGAATGGAAAAATCCCCCTAGGTTGCTGCCCCAGATCCCCCAGGCCTCCTCCTTCTCCTCCTCCACCTCTACACTCCCACTCACTGCCTTCTGTCCCACTTGTTCAGCTGGGCCCTGTGTCCAGATTCCTCATGATGGTTTCAAAGCTATTGCTCAGTCTTCACCTTTGATCTTTCCCCTGGTCTCCACACTTCCAGCCACACTGGCATAGGAAGCTGGTCCTTCTGAGCTTCTCTGATGTCCTTCCCTGGTTTTCTGCCTGCCTTTGTCATCTTTTCTTCTCTGCCTCTTCTTTACGCCCGCCTCCCTCTTCTGCGGGATGCCCACAGCATCCTGTCCTTCAGCCCTTTCCGTTCTCCTTTCACACATTATCTCTGGGTAATCTCCACCACCCACTGACTCCAACCGCTATCTCTATGGTGACTCTCGGATCCACAGTGCTGTGCCAGACTCAGCTCTTCCTTTTAGGAGAAATCAGCAGCCTGGCTGACGGTTCCTGGTGGAGGTCTAACCCATCAGCCCAATTTCAGCACCGTGACAGCAGAGTTCATCCCCTCCCACAAAAGCTTCCCCCATCTCTTTCAAGCAGCCAAGACCTTCATGTGGCACTGCTCTGCACCACCTTGAGCTTACCTTCCTTGTTCCAGCTATCCCTGAATCCCACACATCCTCTCCATCTACTGCATCCAGATAAAGCCTTTTATATTCATTCCTCCAGCTAAAACACTTGTCTGGGCTCAAGTACGTTGCCTTTTGATTACTGCTGCACTCTTCCCTCTGGCCTGACAACAGCAGCCATGTTGATGAATACTCATCACACTGGCTCCTGGAAAGATTATTTCCCCTTTGCCTTGAACATGTCACCTCTTCCCATGTCTCTTTGGTTCTCCTTCCTTTATCACCACGAATGAGAGCCATTTGTCTCGACTTGGAAAAGCCTCTATGGCTGTCTGTGGAGTTCCTGCTAGCATCCGAGTCCCCTCTTGACTCCTGTACACCTGAGAAGTGAGGGTTGGGGCTGGTTTGCAAACCTCCCCAGTTGCCCTTCATTCCCAATATCCCTTTATCCCGCCGTCACATTCCTCCACATGGGCTTTGCTGGCTTGCTAGCTAAAAAGACAACAGGGGAGCATGCCAGCCTGCCAGGGCTCCTTTCCATTGCCCTGGGCACTGCACCTGGCTGCAGACTTCTTAGGACACCAAGTGGCTTTTCTGAGGAGCACACATACACTTATGGGAAAATCAGCAATAAATAGCATTATTCATGCCTTCATTTTCATTTCCTTTCAGCTGGGGCTGACATAAGGCCCAGGAGGGCTGTCGAATAGGCAGGATGATGGAAAAGGCATTGGTCTTTCAAAGCCTAAAGATTCAAGAGTGACTGGTCCTGCCACTGGAATCCAGAAGCCACCTTGCCTTAGACAGATGAAATGCATTTCTCCTCTGCAGCAACGTGCTGCCTTTCAAAGTAAGCCATTTACCCAGCTTCTGCTCTCTTTGCCCCCACGTCTCTGGGCCTCAGTCTCCATCAGTTGACAAATAACCTGCCAAATTTCAGTTTAAGAAGAAAAACCATTTGGAAGCTGACAGGCATTTAGAGGGAGGGTTTGGAAGCATGAGGGCAGCCTTCATCACCCTGCAAAGGGAGCCAGGCACCCTTGAAACCTGGGACAGGAAAATGCCTGGGTTGAGAAAGACTTTAAGAGGGTGCAGAGAGCACTGTGTGGCTTGTTGTTCTTCTCTACTTGGTCATTTCCCCTTAGGGATGAACTGAATGGTCAATTCTGTATTCAAGGCTGTGAAGGCAGCTGCACTTTTGCTGAATCTGCTACAGGAAGGGGAAAAAACATCTCTATATTTCCATTTTCTGCAGAGAATGAAGCCTCTTCCCCAGAAAGCCAAGCTTTCCATTTGCAAAAGCACCAGGGCAAAGTGATGGGAAAATAACCAGGATAGCTTCCCATAGCACCTTCTGCTCACCCCTCAGGCCTGACCCTGAAGCCTCTAACAGAGGGTGCAGAGGCTGCAGCCTTATTTCTATAGCAATGAGAAGGGCTTGGCTCTCCAAGCAGCCTGCTTGCTCACGGAGCAGCCCTGCTCAGGCCTCCTGAATCAGCAAGGTCCATGAACTAGCCATCCATCACCTCTGAAACCACAGAACTGCCCAAGGCCAGGCTGTGAATCCATGGCAAGGGGGAGTCCAAGAGGTCAACTCAACGTCCTGCATGGACACATCTGCTCAGTGTACTTAATACCTTGAAGGTGCATGAAGCCCACCTGTGTGGGCTGTTTCCCCACACAGGTTCCCCATGTGCCTCATCAGCTCTCCCCAGGAGGGGATGATGAGGGTCAGGTGGGCTGGACAGGGCGATGTCTTCCACCCATTAGGACTAAAGCATCCTAAGAAGATCTGAGGAAGCGTGAGGAGCAAGCACAATCTACTGCAGCCCAGTATTGGCTGCCAGACCTGGCAAGTTCACCCCCAGCCCATGGCAAGCTGGTGCCCAGGAATGCACACATGCAATAGGATGACCAGAAGCCATGGGCAAAATAGAAGTGAACAGTTGAGCCTAATTCGTGCAAGGTTGTAAATCACTGTGGCAGATGGGCAGTGGATTATTTTCCAGAGGGTTAAGCAAGACCCAGATTAGGAAAAGCTGAGAAATTTTGATGTGGTGTGCAGGACATTGTCCTGAGGCTCAGGACACATGGACTCCAGTGCCTTTTTTTGGGGGGGGCTATGCAGAGGTTGTGGATGATGGCAAAGCTGGGAAGATGCAAGGGCAGATGTGGGGCAAAGCACACAGACTGTGCCCTGAGTTGGCTGTATGGGCAAAAGGTGCCCCCTGAGCTTTACATATCCTTAAATCCAAGCTCCCGGTGGGGTGGCTGATGACTCTCAGGCTGGTGTCAGCCCTGACTTGGAGAAGGACAGTTCAGTTTCGCACGGGAGCCTTGACGCTGCTCTGGTCCTGCGTGGGGCCGTGCCCACTGTCTGCCTTCCCGTGGCTTCAGCTTCCCTCTGCCGCCCTCACAGCACCCCTGGGTGCTGGGCTGGATGGAGGGTGCTGTGCCGGCCCCGCTCCGCTCCCTGCCCTGATTTCCTTGTGGAAATCCCAGAGTCTGCTCCAGATCCAGCTCTGGTTTTGGGGGCAGCCATCTCCCTCTCCTCTTTCCTCTTCCCTCCTTCTGCTCTCCTTCCTCCTCCTCTCTCTCCCTCCTCTCCGCACTGTACTCTCCGGGGGCTCTGGGTACCGCTGCAGCATCACTAGCCACCTCCATCCAGGAGGCTGGGAGCGCGGGGCGGAAGGGGAGGGCTGCGGGGGACAAGCTGAATGAATGGGCATCGCCTCGGTGCTGCTGGAGCCTCCGCATAGGGGCGAGGCGGCCGGACCGCGCCGCGGGCAGGGGGGCAGCGGCGGCCGGCCAGCGGCCGGGGCCGGGCCGAGCAGAGCCGGGCCCCCCGCCGAGCCCCCGCCAGGGCGCTGCAAGGAGCGGGCGCTGCCCCGACGCGGGACCGCTCCGGCCCGGGCGCCGCCTCCTGCCGCCGCGGACAGAGGTGAGCGGGGGGCTGCGGGAGACTGCGGGGGGCGGCGTGGAGCCGGGTCGGGCTGGACGGTGCGGGGCCGGGATGAACGGTACTGGAAATGGGCTGGATGATGCAGGGCCGGTCTGGATGGTGCTGGGGCTGGGCACCAAGGAGTTAAGGGGCTGCGGAGCAACGGGGCTCAGACCGCCTGTGTGTGTGGTGTGTGTGATCCCGCACCCACCGGGGGGCGTGGCCCATGGCACCCCACGGGTGTCCGTGCGCGGTGGGCTGCCGCTGCCGGTACCGGTCGCGGCCGTCTGGGTCTCCCCGGCCGCGCAGGGTGGGTGCGGGCACCCCAGCGAAGCCTTGTCCCACGAGGAGCGACCCTGCGCTCCGTGTGCGTGGCGTGTGCCAGAGCCCGCGGCTGAGCGTGTGTGCGGTGCGCGGTCTCCACTGCGGAGCCGCTGTGTGTGCGGGGTGCCCGTGTGCGGGGCTGAGCGTGTCCGTTGCAGCCGCATTGAGCCCGTGTGAGGGAGCAGCCCCAGCCCGAGAGTGCGGGTGCGCGCTGCGCGTCCACGCGTGTGTACCGGTAGGTGATGTGTGCGCGCTGCCGGGGGGTGTTGGGGTCTATGGGGGTGTGCAGAGGGAGCGGGCACGTGCGGGGAGGTGCGTGGAGTCTGTGAGCAGAAGCGTGCCGGGGCTGCCGCGCTCTCCGCTGGATCCTGGACCCCGGGAGAGGGGCTGCGGCTCCCTCCGCCCTCCCCTGCCTGTCTGCCCCGTCCTGCTCTGTGCGCCCCGTCCCTCCCCGCGGGCCCTGCATGTCCCCTCGCCCCTTCCTCGGACTGTGCCCCTGCGCTGAGGCCGGAAGGGGGGACAGAGCCTCACCCCCGCTAGGTTTTGGCTTTGCCCGTGTAAAGATGCTCCTGCTTGCTCCGAATCCCGCAGAGCCAGAGGGGTTCAGCCAGCAGTGCCTGGCAGGGCAGGGCCCTCTACTCCCCTGTGGATGACCCCAGGTGGGTCCCTGCGTGCCCCTCAAGATCTGATGGGGTTCCTGCATGACCCTCGGGCTGTGGCAACGGCGTGGATCAGCCCCAACACAGTGATCAGGTCATTATACTCATATTAGACTTTCGGAGGGGCAGACAAGCGTCCCCCCCACATGCTGGTTCCCCTCCATGACAGAGATGCCACATAACAAACTCTCCTACGGGCCTTTGCCATGACGTGAGGTGAGGAGGCTCCAGTCCAGAATGAGGCCCAGGCAAGAGCAGGATTTAGAGCCTTGATGCCATTGTTGCAACTGGAGTTTGGCATCGACATGCCTTTGAGGATCTGAGCCTTGATGACCGTCCTGACGCCGTGCCACCATCCTGGCGTAGGGCTGGCACCTGCTGCACCGGGAGCAGACATGCCTGTGCTGCTGCGTGGGGCTGGCAGCCCACAGGACCTGGGGATCTTGGAGCACTCCCTGCAAAATGGACTCTCGGAGCCTCGTGAATCCGCCTGTGACGGCTTCTCCTCTAAGGAAGCACAAGGCAGAGCCAGCCCTGAGGCTTCCTGCAGGAAGCTAACGCCTGGTCAGAGCCACCACTCCTGCTCTTGAGACATGGGGCTGCATCTTACGCTGGCAGAAGAATGGGGCTTTTCCAAATCCAGGCTCGGCAGCTGGTGTGTGCAAGCCCAGTTCTGATCTCTGCAGCAGCTCTGCTTCCTCGCTCCTCTTGGTGTACATGATGTACCGGTACAGTTTGAAGCACGGCTGCGAGTGGTGGAGGAACAGAGCAGCTCAAAGGGAAGCTGCCACGCTGCAGCAGGAGACTTCTGTACCTTTTTACACCCTCACACCAGTCCAATGGTGCCAGGCTGGATTTTACCCTTGGAACATAAACATCTGGCAAGCCAGAAAGAATCTTAAATCGAGTAAACATCAGTAGTAATTGGAGACCCGTTTTGAAATTGGTTTGATACCTGCATGCCTCCCAGGCAAGCTTTTCCGATGTTAACCATTGTGCATCTTTGCATGAAAAATGAGGCTTTATTTTCAGCCTGGGTAATAGCAGCGCAGCATGGGTAGAAATGAACACGCTGTGTCCCCTCTAATCTGTCCACAATCAGGCTTCTCCCAAGCACTGAACCGCTACTGCCGTCATCAGAGATGAATAGTCCTGGATCCAGATGGCAGCCTGCTTCCCTGCTTCCCTCAGTGCCCACATCGTCCCTTCGCCATCCGCAGAGGAGGGGAGCAGCCAGTGAGAAAGTGTCCCCGGGAGGACCCCTGTGCCACCGCAGCCACCTGCGTCCCTGGGTTTGCTGCCCATGGCTCGGGCCGAAGTCATCAGCTTGTGCCCATCAGCCGCAGGCAAGGCAGCTCCTGGTTGCCAGAAGCTGCTCTGAGCTCCCGTTTGCTTCTGGACAGGGTTCAAGGTGCTGATTTGGAGCTCTGAGCTCGGCATGGATTCACTTCTCACCTTCTTCCAGCCTGGATCCATCACGCCAGGGCTGGAGCCGCAGCTGGCTGAGTGCTCTGGCCAGCCCTGCCTGGGGCTGGAGGCAGCGGGCAGCCCCTTGCTGCAGCTCTGCAGCCACGAGCAGCCTGGTTTTGGTCTCCTGGACCATGGTGAGGTGTGCTGAGTCACCCTAAATCAGGCCAAGACATCACCCACCCTTCCCCTGAGGAGGCTGTGTTTGAGGAGAGGACTCGTCGTGCTTACTGAAAGCAAAGGGGTTGCAGGCGGATCGCAGATGTAGCTGGGATGATGGGAGGGAGTTGTTTTGAGCATGGAGCCCGCTTGTTTATTCTTCAGTTTGGAGGGGTGTTTTTAGGCTTGTGATGGAATAAATGGAAGTGAAGATTCAGTTCCTGTGCCTGGGGATGTGGGGGAAGCCCTGGGCAGGAGCCGTTGTCTGTTCTTGCAGAAAGCTGGCTATGTGACAGCAAAGCTTTGTTGAGATTTGCACCAACCTCTTTCATCTTGGACTTGGTGTGTCCTGCTGTTTATGGCATAAAAATGGTGATGCTTTGCAGAAGATATTTGTATTTCACACTTTGTTTCTGCTTACATGTCTTGTTTGGGAGCTCAGCTGGCTTCCCCTGTGGGTAGTGTCTTTGGCTCCAAGAACTGTGTGACTATTAGTCGAGTTTCCAGTGGGCTCCTTGTGTGACCTCATGTTATGGTTTTCTGTGCACTGTGCGCAAGAGAAAGGGATTCCTGAGCCCTTGCTTGCTTGCAGAGATATTAAATAGGGGAAACCTATGAACCCTAATGTGCCAGCTCTGGTATTGCTCAGGCAGGCTCTTAACAATTACCAATGGCTGTTTGGTGGGTTTGGACCATGGGCTGTCAGGAAAATTGCCTTTCCTAAGAGCTTCCCCTGAATAAGGCCTGGCTCTCTGCAGCTCTTTGCAAAGCTTTACAGCTGTTTGAAGGAAGAGCTTCGCAACTTCCAGGGCAGTCATGGTTTTATGCCCTCCAGGGATGGATTGTGACAAGCAGCCACAAACCTGCACTCTGCCGCCTGCAGGATGCTGTAGATGTCCCCTGAGTCTGGCTTCTGCATCCCCCAGGGAGCGTGGACCTTTCTGCACACCTCTTGGGTGACTCTCACATTGAGAGATCCTGTTCTCTCAACTGCCTTTGGGTTTGGTGTCCCCTGTTATCTCCTGTGCTGCCTATGACCAGTTGGTGAGGATTTAGAGGAGCTCTCTCTCCAAGAGAGACCCAGGAGCTTTGAAAAACAGTGTTGACACTCATATGTGGGCAGAGCTCTGGCTGTGAGCAGGGAAGTTAGGTGGCAGCTTGGTGTGTGCATAAAACGTGTACAAGGCAGGAGAATTAAACCTACTCAGCAGTGGCTTAACTCTGAGCTTAAGGAGGAGCAGCCCGAGACCCATGACAAGTGTTACGAAAGTCCTCTTACATCAAATATTTAACATCCAAATCCCTCAGCCATTTGTCTCAATGTGGCTTTGCAGGACAGGGGCCGCCCACATGATTTCCTTTGCATGATGACAAATGTGTGACAGCACCGTGGCTCCAGCCGTTGCCCTCGAAGCACAGCACTGTGATGGCTGGTAGCATGGCTGGGGTGCTGGAACCCCCTCCCCGCCTCTTCCTCTCCAATTGCCATCCCTCTTAGATGTGGCAGGGTATTTCCTTCGTCCACTTTGTGTCAGGGCCTTGGTGGAGGAGCAGAGACTGGAGACAGGTCATTGATTTCTTATGTTTGGCGCCCAGGATGATGGCCAGGGCTTTGGAGGGGAGCAGCTTCCCTCTGTGCTGTGTGTGCTGGGAAGGAGGCGCAGCGAGTGTCCCTGGGATGTTTCAGGCATCAGCTTGTGCCTTGAGGAGCAGGTTGGCACCTTCTCTCACGTGAGACAGCCGCCCTGCACCTGGGTTGCCCCATGAGAAGGACAGAGATGGGCTGACTGTGTATGTCAGGCTAATTTGAGTCAGAACCAAGTCCTTGTCTGCAGCTGCAGGAAGCCTCACAGTTTGCTTTGGAAATATCCTCTGCTTGTGAATGCTTCCCACCTTCTTCTTACCTCCATCCTACCCCTAGTTCAGCATCATTTGCTTTGGTGTCTCCAGGGCCTATGCAGCTCTTACCCCATTCCCACTGACCATGGTTCTCCCTAACCCTTACCTCTTCTCTGGGGCAGCCCTGCTATAACGTGTCCTTCTGCCCTTCACCCTCAGGCAGCTGCTGGCTCCAGTGATGCTGATGGTCATACCTTCCCTGGGATGCTGTTGGGGCCAGCGCTGGGAGGGGCAAGGACCATGTCCTCCTGCTCCATCAGCAGAGCAGACCCCATGAGGTATTTATAGGCTCAGTGATGTTATTCCCCTGTCAAACTATTACTGAAATAGGCTCGGTGTGTGTCATAGAAGAGAGGATTTTAATGGCACAGTTTCTTTGCTGCGGGAATGAAGTTGATGCTCCCTCACCATTTCCCTCATTTGATTAATCATTCCCATGGTGGAGAGGCATGAGGGGATGGATGGCTGCTCCAGCAGCTTGCATAGGGGCTTGTGGACTCAGGTAGATCCTTGAGCTGGGCACCTCGGCCAGGCCTGTGCCCATAGGGACCTGATGCCTTGCACCCACACTTGGCTGGACCTTAACTTCAAGGGAGGACTGAACCTGTTGGGAGCAACCCAGGCCCTGGGGACCTTGCTGTGGCAGATGTGCCAAGGCAGATGGGACCCAGGGCTGGTGCTGAGACTGAGCAGATACAGTTTAAGGGGCAAGGTCCTTTTCCCAGTGATTTCTCTGTTCTGAACAGTCAATTTTCTGAATGATCAGGAAAGGTCAGTTTGTCATTTTCTAAATAACCCCCCCTCCTTCAGACTCAGCCGGGCACTGCTGCTGGCTGGGGAGGAGGTCAAAGTCCAGTGAATCCCTTTAACAATGTCTTGAAGCATTTCAGCTGGCTGAAGAGCAAAGGATTTCTCAGCCTGTCAGTTCATAAACACTGATACGATTCCCTGTCTAGTCCCTGCTTGCTGGGGAGGAAATGTCTTTGGGGTGGGAAAATCAGTTTTGTGCCAGGCATGGGTTTGGGTTGTGCTTTCTGGGCAGCTCGCTGAATGCCCTGCAGGCTGGAGGTGCATCATGGTGCTGTCTAGATGGACAGACCCACCACAGCACAATGGCCTCAGCAGAGGACAGTGATGCTGTCTGTGCCTTCTGCGATGGGATGTAAGGTGGCAGAGATGGGAAGGAACTGGGGCACTTAAGCTCTCAATGAGCTCTGCAGTCATTTCCCGGGCCTGGCTGGGAATGGGAGACCTGGCCCCAGCAGGTCAGATGTGTCTGCCTGTGGGATTTGAGCCTGAAGGGGCAGAGCAGAGGAGAGCTGCACTTCCACTGCACAGCAGTAGAGGTCAAGGACGTGGGCTCTGAGCTATGGTGTGCCCAAAGTCCACATGGGAACGGGCGGCTGCTCCAGCCCAGGGCTCCTTGGGCTTGCTGCTGGGGACCCAAGAAGCAATGTGAAGCTTCATAGCTGGAGGACTCACTGCTGTGGAGCTGCTGACCATGCAGACCTTGCTGCCCTGATGTCTCCACTCCTCTATGCCAAGCTGCAAGTTGGGGAGGGAAGCCTTCTGCTCCCATTGCTCCCTGGCAGCCTCTGTGCTGCCTGTGTGTGATGCACAGACCCTCTCCTGGAGCCTCCATGCTCTCTGGCAGGGGCTGGTGGCCAGGAGGAGCCCAGCGCCCGCTTCTCCCAATCCCCTGCAGCGCTGCTCACAAGCGTAGCAGCCAGGCCCTTGCAGACAGCTTGGAAACTGGGAACCGACACGCTAAAGAAAAATGTCCTTCCCACACAGCCCAGCCTGTCCTCCTCCCTCCACCAGTGCTGCTGCTGGCAAGCTGCAGGCTCACCGCTGCAAAGGGATGGTACCCTGCAAGGATGGAGAGACCTGCGCTCCAGGGCAGGGAGTGCAGATGGAGCAGATCACAATACAGAGGCTTCTTCTGTGATGCTATGGATATCTCCCACGATCCAGCCCTCCTGCCCATGTCTCTGCAGGCTTCTCTTTGCCCCCTCCCAGCTCAGCAAGCTACCTTTTGGTGGAGGTTGCTGTGGATGGGGCGCTGATGGAGGCTGTGTGGCTCTCGGGGCAGCATCCCTGCCCACAGCTCTTTGGCTTCCACCATGTCTGGCTGCATTGCCAGCTGGATCCCTCATCTTTTTCACCCTTAGTTATTTTCCGGACAGTTGTTTGTCTCCCCTTTGCTGGCTGCATATCCTGAGATCAATGCTGAGTGCTCTTCTCCTCCTCCTTGCTGTGCTGTCCCTTAGGACAGACCATTCAACTTGCTTCTCCTCCTCCTTTTCCACTTCATTAATGAGTCTTTTTGCTCTAAGAAGTCATGATAGCTGCCGAGGGACCTGGGGGACCTGGGAGGAGTGGGGAGAGCTGTGGAGAGGCCGCCAGTTCCGCTTCCGGGATTTGGGATGCTGGGTGCCAGGTCTGGGATGTTGATGTGCTTCCCTTGGTGCTGGCTGAGCCCCAGCCTGGGGCCTGTGGGATGGAAGGGATGTGACAGGCAGTGAATGTTTTGAAGTGGCAGGAGGCAGGGAAGCCAGGTTCGGGCAGCTCCCAGCTGCTCTGCTATGGTTTTTCCCCATTTCTGCCATGCACGATGCTCCTTACGCTACTACAGGCTTCTCCTTCATGGCTCTCATGGGCAGTGGTGGGTAGCCCCTGGGTGGACACCCAGCTTCATCCCCACAGCAAGGCTCCACAGGGCCATTGAAGCTCCTGCAAAGGCCCATGCTCTCATGGGAGATTGCTACTGGCCTTGGTATGCTTCAGATCCCAGTGAGTGGACAGGGGATGCGGTGATACGCCACTGGCGTCAGTCTCCCAGCTGGCAACAGGAAGGTGTATGTGGTATCTATGGGTGGTTCAGAGCCTTGTTAGTGAAAACTGGACTTCCCAAACACATTCTGTGGGCACTGCTCTCATTTCCCAGTGCCTCAACACTCTCCAAAACCCGAGAAACTGAGATGGTTTCTTCTCAGCGGGGAGGGAGGCTCCTGTTGTCGCTCTCTCACACAGGCACGCATGCACACACACGCACACCAAGGATCTTCTTTCTCTTCCTTCCCACTTTCCTCCTCCAAAAGACTTCAAACACTTCATGGAAATGTTATTTTCTCGCAAACTGTTGCCGTTCTGGCTGGCTGGCTGTGAGCAGCCTGCTGCCTTTGCTGGGCTCTGCTCCCAGAGTGCATGGTCCCAGCCGCTCCACATGTGCAGTGTTAGTGACAGCCCTGCCAAGCCTGCAGAAGAAGCTTGTGTGCTGTGCTGGGGGTGCTGGGCTCTCCCAGGGCGGGCTAACAGCAAACTTCCCTTTGCTTCTAATGGGGTTCATCTGATCCATCAATTTCGCTTTAGATGCAATAAAGCAAAACCCTCCTGTGAGGTGATGCTGTGAGGCTATGTCTGCCCAGCTGTGCTCTCCAGGATGCCATAGAGGTCCTGCTCACCAGGAGCATGCTGCAAGAGGCTTATAACCCTGTATGAGCCTGCCCTGCCCTGGGGAGCTGGATCTGTGAGGCTGATCAGGAGCCCTGCTCCCTCTGCGTGTGGACAACTGCAGCCTGAGCATCCTGCAGGCACAGACGGACCCGGGGACAGGCTGGAGGTGGGCTGGAGTTGAAAACCCCTTTGTTGTCTTGTAGGAACGGGACTGACTCACTGCTCTCCCGTGCTGTCATAAGCAGATGGATGATTTAATCACCTAGCAACCAAAATAACGTCAGGTGAGGAGCGCTTCCCCATCCGTGCCTGGCCCACAGCCCCGCCGCCAGGCTGGTGGCAGGGGACAAGCAGCCCCCGGCCACCCTGCAGCCCTTGGGCTTCCCTGGGGTGAGGCTGGCGTGCCTAGGATGAGAGCTGGGTGCGGGGCTGTGCATAGCCCTGATGCTGTCCCTCCTGTGCTTCCTGAGATGGCAATTACCTCCTGATGGCTTCAGTTGCTCTTTACAGTGGGCCCCTACAGCCCTGCAGGATGTGTTCACTGCAGCCCACCCTGCAGGGGATGAGGCCTCCGGGAGCAGGGTCTGAGCTGGGAAGGAAGGCAAGTGCTCAGGCAGGGAGAGACCATCCTGGCAGGGCATGGAGCTGTGAGGACAGTGTTGGTCTTGGAAGGTTCATCTCACCAGTTTGGAGGCAGCTGGAGTGCCTTTGCAGCAGACCCCTTCATGGCTCCCGGCACAGGTGCATGTGTGAGATGGTGAGGACACATCTGCCCAGGCCACAGGCTCCAGCACCTGTGGGACCGCAAGACCAGGCTGCCCAGGAGGGGCTGTTTGCCCCAGAGTGCTGCATCTGATCATAGAATCATGGAATCAACCAGGTTGAAAAAGCCCTTTGAGCTCATCCAGTCCAGCACTGCCAAGACCACCACTAACCCATGGCACTGAGGGCCTCATCTACACAGTGTGTGAACACTTGCAGGGACGGTGACTCCAGCACTGCCCTGGGCAGCCTGTTCCAATGCCTGAGCACCCTTTGGGGAAGGAATTGCTCCTAGTCTCCACCTAAACCTCCCCTGGTGCAGCTTGAGGCCGTTGCCTTCTGTCCTATCACTCATTACTTGAGAGAAGAGACCAACCCCACCTCACTACAACCTCCTTTCAAGTCGCTGTAGAAAATGATGCTCAGACCTTGGTAGGCAGCCCATATGATAGCCAGGCCAGGGACTGGGGATGGCATGGAGGGAGGCCACTGATCCATCAGACACTGACCCAGACCAATGCAACCATCTTCCTCGCTGCAGAAGCAGTTGTGCTGGGCCATCCTGCTGTGGGTGTGATGGGAGATGCTGCTCTCCTCCTCCAGCTGAAGGATGCGGGGCCATCGCAGTACCTGGGCAATGCCGCAGCTGCTGGGGACCAGAGGAGGGCTGTGGAAATAGGGCACCGCATGTCCCAGCTCCTCTTTGTGGGACAGAGCTGATATAATTAGACAATACGCCCTGTTCTGTGCAGTGCAGTCAGGAAGCCGCTGTGCCACAGTGGCCCGGGGGAGCTGAGCAGCCCTACTTTGGTGGCACCAGTGTCCCAGTGAAGGTGAGCCACTTCCAGACACTGGCTGGTCTGCTCCCTCCTTCCCTGCGCTGCTCCAAGAAGCCTGGTCTTCTCTATAAACGTGTATGGTTTGGTGGCTTTGGTGGACCCTCTGACCTACAAGAGAGTGAAGCAGGAGGTAGATGGGTCCCTCCAAGTCAGGCTCTTCACCTCATCAGTGGACAAACTGCATCTGCCCTGCCCCTGAGGAGCCTTGTTACTCAAAACATCCATAAAACCATCCTGGGATAGCTCCAGAAAGGCAGAGATTCCTGGTAACTGGCTATTGAATTCTATCCCAGAGTGTCCTGCGCATCCTCGTGCTGACCCTCCTGGGCTGGTCCTGCCAAAGATGAGCCATAGCTATTTGGGAACTCCTGCTTTGTGGTTCTGACATCAAAGCCATCAAATCCAGCCATTTTTGCCCCTGCCAGCAGCCAGGAATGTGTTTGGCATCCCCAGTCTTTCAGTCACTTCCAGCTCCTCCACAGGGATGTGCTCAGACCAAGCACCCACCAGCTCCATCAGGGTCTCTTTGCCAAGCTCCCATCCAGGTCCGGGTCAGAATTTGCTCTGGGAGCATCCCTCATGGAAAGTGCCTGCAGAAACAACTGAGGTTTCTATGAACCGAGGACTTCTGATTCCACAAACGTCTGTTTATGCCGATCTACCAGTTTATACTGGTAAAACTGCTTTAACCTCCCTTTCTCAGAGGGGTGTATAGGGATGTTTATGTACATCAGGCTCAGTGCTAGGGCCTTCTCCCCCGGGAGTCAGGTCCAGTTCCTACCTGAGGACAGACTGATGAAATCGTTGGCTTAGAAGCCATGGGACAGCAGCAGTGCCATTGCCACCAGCCACAGCAGGCATTTAGCTCCATTTGTCCTCTCCTCCAGGCAAAGAGGACCAGCCTGGGAAAGACTCTGCTCCCAAGGGAGCCCTTGTGTCCTCTGGTACCTAGACCTCAGCTGGCATTGCTCAGAATGGGGAATTTCACAGGATTCACAAGGAGGAGGGAGGAGAAAGCCCAGATGTGTACATTTGAGGGGGTCATCCCAGGTCTGAAGCAGGCTTTGACCCTCCTATTTTCCTCACGGATGTGAAATCAAACCCAGGCCACCTACACCCTGCTCCAAGAGTAACTGGAGGCATCAGAAAAATGCGCCTGTTAAAGAGGTGTCTGAAAAGCCCACACTCCAATGTTGCACACATGTGGCTGCAAGTCCTGTTCTCTCTCAGATCTTATGTTTATGTGCATGAAGAGCTTTTATAGGTAGATTAACTTCATTAAAGTTGAAGGCACTCATTAATATCACTGTAAGTCAGCCAAGTAATACCTTAAACTGGTTGGGTGAACCTGCTCATCTGTGATGCCTGTACCTATTGCTGGGGCTTCCCCTCTCCTCCATCTGCCGTCACATCGTGTTTGCATGTCTGTGTTGAATGGTGCTGGACCAGGGTTGTGCCCGAGGGCTCACTCAGCACCGGGGCCATGCAGGGTGGGATTTATGCAGATCCACAGATGTCAAGTCTCACTTGGGGATGGAGGACAAGGGTATCTCTGCCTTTGTGCCCCCGGGATGTGGCTCGTGCTTTCAAACTCTGGCTCTTTGCTCCATCTCCTATGGAAAGTCTTTGCACACAGCATGGAGCACTTCTGGAGGTAGCTGAAACGCTTGGCTTTGTGCATGCTGGTGGATTGGGTTTTAGAAGGGGAATAAGGGTCAGCACTTAGGGTGAGTTTTGGCCAAAGCTGCAGAGCAGTTCCTGAGGTGTCCCCAGACCTACCTGATCTTCTGTTTGATTTAGGCTTTCTCACCCAGGAGAGAGGAGCCCCATCCTGTAAGTAGCCACATGGGGCCCAGCAAGGGTTAGAAGGGACTCAAGCCAGCTCTTCTGCCCCTCCTTGGCTGGGAGCAGTGTCTTGTCTCTGGACACTGCCTGGAGGAGGTGTTCAGCCTCTTGTCATGGGCATCACCCAAAACACACAGGCGCAGTGTTGCTTCCATCATACCCTGCCCTTGGCCTTGGGACTGGGGTGGTCCTGGAGGTATGGCCATGCCTGCCTGCATGCACAAGGACCACACTGACTGTGGCTCTTGGAGAATCTCATCACAGCACAAGGTGCCAATTGGGGCTTTTCTCTTGCATTCCTTTCCCAGACAGCCACTAACAACGCAAGGAAGGAGACAAGGGGGAACCACAACAAGTGCCCTGAGTAGCCTGGGATATTTGCTGTGCTGCCGCCCAGACCCCATTGTGACTTGCCAGTCACAGAAGGAGGGTCCTTGTCCCCCTGAGACAGCTCAGGTGGCCTCCATCCTGGCGCCAGGCTGCTCTTCTCTGGCAGCAGCACCAAGATCCGATTTGTGTCCCTGCCTTCCATCAGCCCCACTAAGCAGGTTTTAATTTTGTTAAATAAATATGAAGTAATGGCAGCAAGGCCAGGAGCCAAGTGGCCTGGGGACATCCTTGAGAGCTCTGCACAAGGGCAGGCCTCGCTGCAGGAGCTGCGGATGGCATCGGGCAGAGCATCCCAGTGCTGGCGGCAGAGCCAGTGGGGTGGTCCTGGGCATGGTGGTGCGGAGCAGATGCGGCTCCACGCTGTGGTGTGCTCACAGCGCCTTGCTGCCTTCAGAGCAATTTCTAAATGGCTGCTAAACATCACTGTCAGAAGCACACTCATCTTCCCTTCCTAATTAGTGGATCAGACAGTAATTTGTAATCCTTTTGAACAGGGAGATCTTAGTGTCTAGCCCTGGAGCCTGGGCAGGACACAGGGAATGGCAGCATGGAGCAGAGCGTGCCCCAGCCAGCAAGGTGTCCAGGCAGGGATAAGGGAGAACGGCTTCCTGCAGGGTCCTCTGCCCTGTCTCCTTGGTCCAATGCACTTTCCGTCTTCCTTCTCCCGGGTTTTGGCATTTTCATTTCTCTTCATGATGCCAAGTGTAAAGGGATCAGCATGGCAGCCCCAGCAGCAGGCTGGCTCCCAACTCGGCTTCTGCTTGTATCCAGGGTGGTGGAGGTGGCAGGGTGGCAATGCAGATGTGAGCCAGAGCTCTTTGTGTTGCCGGTGAGCTGGCTGGGTAGGGGCATGCTGGAGCTGGGATGGACTGGGATGGGGAAAGTTCCCCAGGGCAAACCCATCCTGGTGTGTGTCTGGTCTGAGGTGAGCCGGTGTTTGCATTGTCAAGGCTGAGGATAAAATGAGTTCTGGAAACAGAAGGGGTTAAAAAAGCCAACAAGTGGAAAAATAAGATGCAAAGAGGAGGAAATGAAGATAGGAGGGTGGAGGTGCACAGAAGGCAAGGCAGTGAGCAGGACCGAAGACTGATGGGCAGGGAGAGGAGGCCAGCATGGAGATGGGCTGGGCTGATGGCCATCGACAGCCAGCAACATGTGAGGCACAAGTTTGGTGTGACTGCCGCAGCCTATCCCAAGCATCAGCATCTCCATGTGGCTTTTGCAGAGACGAAGCCATGTTTAGGGAGCAAGGCAGAGGGTAGGGATGGAGGCGGAGGCTCATAGAGGGCTCATAGCAGCTTCCCTGCATGCACAGAGCCTTGGAGGGGAAGGCTTTTGTGGTGTGGAGTGGGTAGAAGGGCAGCAGCAGACCTGTGGGCACAGGGTGATGATGGGTATTGCGGTCCGTAGGAAGCCCATAGATTTATTAACAGCAATGACAGGCTGCATCAGTGATTTGTGCGGGCTGATGAGACCAAGGAGAGGGTCATGCAACCCTCGCCACGTTATGGATGGCACTGAGCAGCCCCTTGCTGGTGTCTTTAGCATCCATTAATCAGTGGAAAGCATCTCTGTCCCACTTGCATTAACCTTTATAAATGGCTTAATAGAGGTGCAGCCACAAAGCATGGGAAGGGTCGTGGTTGTGTTGTCAACCTTGGCATCAAGAGCCTGGCCCTGGGGGGCACAGCCTTGGGGGGCAGGTTCCCAGGGGGCAGGCTGGGGGGACTGAGCCGTCCCAGGTCAGAGATCTTATTGGAAGGAAGCAGCCACAAGCAGTGACTTCAAGGAACACCACTTTCCTACTGCATTTCTACAGCCTTCAGAAGCGTTTATAATAGCACTGGTGACTCACTGAGCTCACTTTACTCACCAGTTAATGACTGAGCAGAGTTCCAGAGCTCTTAGTGATTGTGGCTTAAATAAACTCCACCTTTCTCCCAGATCCTTGTTCAGATGGGACAGGTCTGGGGCATTCAGAGTGGGCAGGTGAGCAGTGTGGACAAGGAGGCATCAGCTTATCCCAGTCTCAGCTCCCCACAGCTCTGATGCTGAGGGTCTGTATCAGAGCCGGAGGTAACAGGAGAAAGCAAGTGATTTCTCAGCAAGGATGGAGCATTACACATGTAGATGCTTCAGAAACCCCACACACTGGTTCTGGTGCTCATTCTTGCAAACCCCGAGGCAGTTCCCACACATCCATGGAGAGGGTGGTGAGAACCATCCAGTTCCCTGAGGAGCAGGAGGAGGTGTCAGTGGGGTGGAGGGGGCACCATGCGTGGAACAGGGAGCTGGGAAGCCTCAGGAGCTGCACTCACTGTGGTCCCTGGTCTTACACAAAGTTGTGAGTCAGCTTTGGGGATGAACAAGAGGTTCCTGGAACACAAGCTTCAAGCCAGGCCTGCCTATGAGTAGCTTGCAAGGAGCAAAGCTTGTGAGCACGGTCACCACACAGTGCAGGACCTTTGTGCACCATCATAGCCTGGATCCAGGGAGGGACAGGTTCTGGCTTTCTGGAAGAGAGCATGTCCCAGCAGCATGCCAAGCTCGCTGTCTGGTCATGCACTGAGTGAAACACCCCAGTTGGTGTGTGCTGACTACAGGAGGTTGCATCGCCAGGTCCGTGATGGGCACAGAAGCCCATCATCTACCCAGTCCTGGTCCTCCTGCAGCAGATGAGCTTCCCCCAGCTCTACCCCATCTCTATGCCACCAACAATGAATCATGAAGTTAGGGTGAGCAAGTGCTTGCAGGTAATCACAAGAAGGCTGTCATCGCTGCCGTGGGCTCACCCTCCAACCTGCCGCGCTCGTCACGCTCTCCAGGGAGGGTTTGGTGGTCCCCAGTGCTCACTGCCTGGTGTAGGCAAACCAGAGGCCAGCCCATCACAAGCCCACCATAAGCCACCACTTCACTCGCTGTGCAGTGGGAGTGCTGACACCAGCACTGCACTGGGGTAGATGTAAATCGCAGGATTGGCCGGATCAGAAGGCATTCCCTTTGTGTGCTCTCAGCACGCATGGGTCTGGCTCTTACTTGGAGACCCTGGGGTGGCTGTGAAGGCTGGAGGGGTCAGGGCTTGATCCCTGGGGCTGGGGGGTGGGGGTCTGGAGGATGGACCCAGGGCAGCAGTAGCTGGAGGGGTGATGCTTCCACATCTGCAGTGTGGGGAAGGGGCTCATCCTCCATCATAACCATGCATGTCCCAGTTCATGTGAACCAGAGAAACGCCTCTTTGGTCAGAGGGACTGTAGAGAGGGATGTGTGGAAGTTTCTGGGGGCTTCACAGGCTCCTGTAAGCCTATAGCAGGGACTGGAGAAGAGCTGCTGCTGGCAGGCTCAGCTCCATATGGATGTAGGGTTCAGTGGGGCACCCCCAGCACCTGCATTGCCTGTGCATGCGATTCCTGCAAATCCATCCTCCAAACTGCTTTTGACAGCACCATGGGGTTTGAGCTGCTTGTTCTGCTGTAACGGGGTAGTTCATGGCTGCCCCATCATCTCACCGGGCTGAGAGGTGTCCTCTGGGCCCAGAGACCTGTCAGGGTTGGCCACAGTGCTTGGATGCGCAGGACCTCTGGTATCAGCAGGACCTTGAACATTGCTGACCCCCAGGGAGGTCAGAGGCAGCTCTGTGTGTATGTGATGGACAGAGGGGATTCGCTTGAAGGTGTTTTTTCCCCGAGCTTTTCCTTTTTCTACCTAAATTACCAAATCTGGGGCAGAGAGCTGGCTGTTTGCGTTTGTCACGTATACACATGATGTTACATCTATACATTATCTAGACATCAAAGGGGAAGTGTGACATTTCTCTGGCTGTGCAGGCACGAAAGGACACTGCCTGCTTTTGGGAGGGAAGAGGTTATTATCAGAGGGTTACAGGCAGCTCCTGGAAAGGAGAATGAGAAATAAGGACAGAGAGCACAGAAGTGGGAGTAAGAGTGAGGCACTGCAAAAGCAAATCTTCTCCTGGTCTTTTAATCTTCCCCCTTTATTAAAGCAGGGCAGGAGCGAGCCTCTCACAGCGTGGACTGAGTTATTATTTTAAGGAAAAAGGATCTGCAAATGTGATGGCTGGAGGGAGTTTGGGGATTTTGTTTGGGGAGGAGACAAAAGGAAATCTATCCTCACACAAAGCTTTATCGCAGTGAGGCTCAAGGTTAAGCCAACACAGCCGCCTTACCCTCAGCATGGGGACCTCAGCTTGTGCCACCAGCTCAGCTCCCAGAGGACTTCAGCTCCCATCCCACGGGAGCAGATGACCAGCTCATGCCCATGCACTGAGCCCTCTCCTTGTGCAGAGCTGCCCTCACGGGGCAGCCTTGGCCGAGCTGCTACAGGCAGATGGGCAGCCGGAGGAGCCTGTCCTGCCTCCAGCCTGCCAGATGCTGCCTGAGCGGCACCCAGTTTGTCAGATGACAGCGCGCTTCCCACCCCAATGGTGTTCCAGCCACCGGCTCCTGGGCTTTCCATCGGTGCAAGGTCGGATGCTCCCAAGGGCTGTTGTCCTTGCTGCAGTGTCTTCTCCTGAGCAGCCTCCTTTCTGCTCCTTCTCTCTCCTCCCGGTGAGATGAAGCACAGTGGGACAGCAGCAGTGATGCCGCCCAGTTTCCTAAAGGATCCCGCATCCAGCCCTCGCTCTTCCCTGAGGGTTTTCACAACACAACAGTGCAGCAGAGCTCTGCTCTCCACTGCACATGCACCATGGGAATGCAAACCAACCTGCCTCAGGGATTTACTGTGATGAAACCAGGTACGAAAAACAGGCTGGAGAAAAGCTCCCAAGCCTGAGACTGATGCTAAATCCTACTGGGGAGTTTCTGCAGCGTGCTGGAGGGTCCTTGTGGAGGTGACTTGTCCTGATAGGCTCAGTGCCTCCAGAACTGGTGCAGATGAACTTGCAACTGGAGAGCAGCAAACCGCAGGGATGTGCATGTACTGAAGGTTTCTCGTCTGTCTCAGGGGAAGCCTGGAAGGCAAAAAGGCTCTCGCTGTCCTCTGAGCAGCCAAGGTCATTCCTGGGAGCTAGGGCAGATGCTGGCTGCCACGTGGCTGATGCCCACAGCACCAAGGCGTTAATTAGCTGGAAAGATGGACAAACAGCAGTGGAAATGGGTAAGGAAAGGAAGGAAACAGCAGAGACATGCCCAGCTCAGGGCCTGAGGAAGATGCTCTTCTCTCTGGAGGCACTTCTCCATGCTCAGGTATTCAGCCCCTGGAGCGTGGACAGATGTGTGGGGCGAGGAGTGGGCTGTGCTGCCTACCAAACCTCTCTTGGTTGTGCATGAGGGCACCGCAAGCTCCCCATGGTGCCTCTGCAGTGTCCCGAGACATCCTTCCCTAGCCCTCCACGGACAGATTGTGTTTGTTTCAGCTCAGCGCACTCATTAGATTCAAGTGGAAGGGTCTATCCGATCAAACTTGGAAACACGAAAATAAACATGCTGGGTTCAGCAGATGGAGGGAACAGGCTGGCAATGGCAGCGCCCCACAGCAGGCGCTCGCAGCAGCTGCTCTGCAGCAGCCCTTGGACACACCTTCCCCATGCCATGGGCCGTGGTGCTCCTGCCCCGCAGTGCTGCATGGTGGGGATGCTGGCCATGGCCTTGGCATGGAGCTCTGGGTGATGAGAGCCAAAGCTTTTCCCTCTTGCACTCCTGGCTGAGCATCACACGGGGCTGGGTTTCTCGCTTTTGCTGCCCCATTGATTTGCATCCCCAGAACCTCCCTGGCAGTGACCCAGGATTTGCTGTGTGCTTCCATCATAAACCTCAGCAGTGTGAATGGTTATTCCTCATCTCGAAGGCGAGCGCTGGGAGCAGAGGTGAATGAACCTGTGCACTACAATATAGCTGCTAGAAGAACATTTTATGGGGTATTTACTTTGCCGAAGTACCTCTGGAGTTGAAGAACTGCTGAAATACATCTTCCCTGTCCTTTCCAGCTTATCAACACCCAAATCCAGCCTAGCCCATGAAGGGAGCAGCAGTGCCTCTCCTCTG
This sequence comes from Psittacus erithacus, assembly GCA_009867235.2. NCBI lineage: Eukaryota > Metazoa > Chordata > Aves > Psittaciformes > Psittacidae > Psittacus > Psittacus erithacus. Next base: position 75,101 of record WYDI02023274.1, on the reverse strand, counting down.
GAGAACTTATGCCCTCTGCACTAGCTGGGACTGGGGGAAGGGGGAAGGAGCCGGTTGCTCAGACCCCAGCACCAGTGTTCCCAAGCATGGGTCCTGCTGTATTTGTGTGCTGGACTCTGGCACTACTTTTCCAGCATGGATCTTAAGTCCTCTGTGGGTGGTTTCAGCAATCCTCGCAGCCCTCCTCAAAGGCTGCATTATGGCCTGATATGTTCATCTTGCTGCCCAAAGTGTGCCCAGAGTTTCCTCAGGGAATGGTATTGCACAGAGCAAGTACCATCTTGCCCAGAGTGCCCATCCCTCTGAAGTGGATGCTTTTGGGGCTGCTCTGGCTCCCAGTCTGCTTGTGTGCTGGATAAGGAGGCCAAGGTTCTGGGCTTTAGGACACACAAGCTCAATCCTTGGATGTTCTCCTGGCTCCCTGTGATCTTTAGCAAGTCATTACCCCTCTGTGCCTCATAATACCTAGTTTCAAGGCAGATGTAGGGCTCATCAGACACACTGGGGAAGGTCTTTTTACTGATGTTGTACAATGGTAGGATCTGTGGCATGATGAGCATTAACAGCAGGGACAATAGAACCCCTCTCTGCATTGCATGTGGACAATCCTGGGCAAGGCTTATGCCGGTGTCCTCAGCCCACTGGGAAATGGTGGGGCTGGGATGAACCTTTCCATTTGCACTTTGCAGTCTGAGAAACCTCTTGCCACTGGCAAATGCTTCTGGGTTTGCCTTAGGGTCTTGTGAATACTGGGGCTGTCCAGGACACTGGAGCAAACTTCTATAAGGAAAAGCAAGCAGGGCTTTGTGCTTTGCTTTGCAGCAGGTGAGCTGCTCAGGATGAGGCAGTCACGTCTGCTCCCAGTGCTAGCTGAGTTTTAGAGGAATAGGCTCTGGTTAGTGTTTGGGACTGAGGGAATGAGAACTGAAACCTACTGGAGACTGCCTTGATCCTGAGGAAAAAGGAAGTCGAGTGTGGGGAAACTGGTTCCTGGGCTGTGCTGGGTGGTGTGCATCATGGATGGGACTTGCCCCGAGGCTCTCAGGGTATCATAGCCCCTGGTGGTCACAGCCCCTGTCTTTGCAGGGGTGGTCAGTACCTGCTTAGCACCTAGTGCAGAAACAGGAGTTTTGAACTCTTCTGTCATATGAACTCAATATGTTTTTTTTCTACCCAAATGTCTTTTCCCCCCTCGCCAAGCAAGCGCTCTGATCAGGAGCAATTGACACAACTGCAGCAATGACCTTTATAGTGTGCTTTGTGAGGTCTCTCCAAATGCCCTCAAGAATACATCAGATGGTTGGGGATTTCTGCTGTGCAGAGATAGGGCCAGGACAGGGCATGGTGCAGCAGAAGATGCACAGGAGGGGCTGTGCTGGACCCACAGTAATGGTCACCCTGCAGACCTCCACATGCTGAGCCTCTGCAAGCAGTGACCTTAATGCTGGCCAGCAGAGCAGGCATGGACTGCAGGACCAGAACCACGGTGTCCCACCAAGGCTGAGAAACTGGGAGCTCAGCAGCTCACTGTGCCCCTGCAACTGCAATAGGTCCTGCAAGCCCCGGTGGCTACTCAGGCTCTTTCAATGCTTTGATCTCAGCTCTTGTCTTGCTGCTGTTCAGCAGCATGTCCAGGAAAACGCTGGGCTCAGGTACTGCTCCCCAATCCACCATCAGTTATTCTCTTTTCATTTGTCTCCATTCAACTCAGGAGAACCACGAAGCTCTGCACTGAGCCAGGGCTTCGCCAGCTGAGTGCACGAGAACCTGTACCAGGTTGTGAGTGCTTTGAGGTCCTGTCCCATCCCTTGGGCATGGTTGGGGTTGGAAGGACAGATCATGTTTGAAGGAATGTGCTGAGCTGCCCTCGGGTGCCGGGGCACACCACAGCCAGCCCTGCTGAGCTGCTTCCCTGACTACGGACCAGCTCAGACCGTTCCTGCACCAAGACTGCTTTATCCTCACTTCTTAATGCTCTTATCTTGAAGACTCCCCTCAGATTAAAGCCCAGGCAGTCAGTTCCCTCCCTGGATTTATTTGCAATGCAGTTTTCTTCCTCTAATCTGATCTAAGATGCTCTTTTCAAAGTGCATGGGGAGGACAGATGTGCATGTCACTGGCACAGTGAGATGCACTGACTGAAAGCAGTGGGAAGGTGCCCTGTTCTTTAGCTCTCTTTTAGTTCTTTACATTTAACAATCTGACTGTTTTGGCTTGAACCCCATTTCTCCTCTGAGCAGCTGTGTGATGTCCCACATACACCAACAGCCATAAGACAAAAGGTCTGCTTTGGAGCAGGGTGAGCTCCTCACTGTGCTGGAGTCTGTTGAGCTTCCTGGACACCCTCATCAACCTGGAGCCCAGTCTTTGGTCCATGGAGCCCCTGGAGGCAGGGGAACAGTGATGTCCACTGCAACAGGACCTCAGCAGGGGTTCGGGTGACATCTGGGGATTTGACCCCAGCAGTGTGACTGCCACCCATTCATGGTGGGTTGGTTGCTCCTGATAAGCTCAGGAGTCCATGGCCATGCTTGGGGCAGGGCCGAAGAAGCCAGGGGTGGACCTGAATCCCTGCTGAGTTCCATCTTTACCTCTGCCTCTTGCTTTGCTGAGAGACGGGGGAGCTGAGACCCTGCTTTCGGGATGGGTGGCTCCCTGTGAGGGCTCTCCCAGTCCTTCCGGTGGACATCCTGTGGGTCAGCTGCTCTTGGGGTGTTCCTAGGGAAGGCAGGAGCACATGGGGAGCTAGGGAGAGCTGGTGCAGAGGTGTGCCTGTAGGAGATGCTGGGTGCGGGTGTGTTCTGACCCTGAGAGGTGGTGACACATCTGGGGTCTGGGCACTGGGGGAGGACGACTCTTCTGTGTCAGGGAAGGGACTGGGATTAACCCGTGCCTCCTGCACTCACACTTGTCTTTGCCTCCGCAGCCCAAGGAGCCTGCTGAGCACGGCCACAGAGCTGCTGCCTGGCTCTGCCCAGCCCACAGCCAGCGCATGGACCACCACCGGCCCCCAGCTCGCGAATGACGGCAGAGGAGTCACTGCGGAAAGCAGCGTCCGGACTGTGAGTGCTCCAGCAGGGCGTGAGGCACGGATCATGGTCCTCATCCATGGGGTTTCCCGGGCGAGAAAGGGCAGAGGAGCCTGTGGGTGCTGGGAAGCTCTGGGCTTTCCCTCTCTCAGGATGCTGAGAGGCAAAGAGAGGCTGAGCACTGAGCGACAGCAAAGGTGAAGTACAGAGCTTTGGGTGACGTGGTCTAGTGTAAGGCATCCCTGCCCATGGCAAGGGGTTGGAAATGGATGATCTTAAGGTCCTTTCCAACCCAAACCATTCTGTGACTCTAAATACCCGCAGTAATGCTGGCAGGGTAGGGGCACATGGGGGGTGTTGGGGTGCACAGGAGAGCTGATACAAGGTGCTGGGATGGCCCCAGTCTCCTGGGGCAGAGGGTGGCTGAAGAACTCTGTTACAGATGTGTCTGAGGTTGGGGAGAGCTGTGACGGTGTCTGCTCTGGGTGATGCTGTGATGCTGGGTGGGGTCCCTGACTTGCTGTGGGCTGGGTGGACAAGAGGAGGATGCAGATGCTTGACCCCTTCCAGCAAGCTGGAGAAGGATGCTTCTGCAGGGAATAGCTGCAGCCCTCTCAAGAACATGGAAAACCTGCATTTCTCCTCCAAGGAGGGAGATGAGCTTGTGCAAAGGGCAAGGCTCTGGATTCAATCAATGTTGTCGCAAATGCTAATGTCCGTTGGGAAGGAACTCATTTTGAAAGCAGCAGACACTTGAGAGGTGGTGAATAAGCAGGGCAAACCTATGAAGGAATAAACCATATGCCTTCCCCATGTCAGGAAAGATCTCCTGCCATGTACCAGCATGTGACACTGGCTCAATCAGCAGCTCAGTCAAACCCATGGGGATAGGCATAGAAGCTGGGTATACACGCATGGAGGGATGGGATATGTGCCTGGGATAGCTACTGTATGGGTCTAAGGGTCAACGTCATGCACATGCACAACCTCATCCCCTTCTGCACTGCAGAAAAGACCTTCTCCAGTCTTCTGAACAGCACATGCACAAAGAGCAAGCGCTACCAATGCAAGCTGAGCACACGGATTAGTGAGAACTGAGACCCAGTGATGCTCCAGGCAGCTCCCACCACTGCCAAGGACAGGGAAAGGGGCAGAAGGAAATGAAACCAGATGGGCTTGAGTTATTTCCTGGATGTTCCATCCAGGATGATGGGTGAGACAAAGCTGGTGTCTGACTTGGAAAGGGAGACCTGAGAGCAAATGGTCACAGACCCCATGGGCACAAAGGTCAATAGTTGCGCAGGGGAGAGTGATGTCCTTAGGGTAGGAGAACACTGGGAACACTCCAGGGTGTTGGGAGGCCTCCACACTGTGGGACTGCCTCTCTGCCATGGAACCTGCACGCCGCAGGAAGAGCATCAGCCCTGGCTGCCCTTCCTGCTTCCCTACTGCCCAGCAAGCACCCATCTGCCCCTCCCTTAACTGCAGTTGCTTGATTTCTCTCTGGGTTTTACTTTATGGAGGTAACACATGTTTGGTTTGAAGCACTTAATTACCTCTTAGGATGCATTTCATTTATTCATTAGGATAGAAATTGGTGTTGTTGGGTTTGCTATATTTTTGGCTGGTTTTTTCCCTTCTTTTTATTTTCCCCTCTCTATTTTGTAAGGAAGGGGTGAGGATAAAAATCCACATATACTCCAGCCTGTGTGTACCCAGCCTCTCTCCTCTGTGCCTCCCAGCCTCTTCTGTAGCTCCTGAGCAGAGAGGTGATGGGGAGGAATGGTTCCCCCTGGCAGTCTGTTGGCAAGCAGGAGCTCCTTGGAAATTGGAAGGTGAATCGCAGCACTGATGCCAACTTCCACATCGCTGCCTTGGAAGTGCTGGGAGGCGAGAGCCATGTGCCAGGTCCTCTGGCACAGCAGGAGTGCTTGAGAGGGGGGAATTGCAGCCTGACCCCCTGTGCCCAGGCAGCCACGGTCCTGCTGGCAGTGGGTCAGGGGGGGACAAGCAGCTCCTCAGCCTGGCTCACTGAGGACACTGTGCCATGGAGGCAGAGACATGCCAGGTTCTTCCTCTCTGACCTGGGTGTGAGATGTTTACTCATGTTCCTGTGGGGCTCAATGGCCAGGGCTAAGGATGTGTGCACAGGATGTGCTCCTGGCCTGCCTGTGTGGCTGGAAGATCCCTCCCTGTGCTGCTGTGGTGGTGAACTCCATGGTGGCATTTGGAGATGCTGTGTTGTCTGTGAGCGGGGGTGCCACATGTAGCAGTGATGTGCCAGCATGGCAGAGCTCAGGACAGTCTGGCTGTGGGGATGCATAGCTGCACTGCTGGGTTGGCTTCCTGCATTCTTTACAGCGTGGCCAGGCAGTGGGTTGGCATCCAGGGAGATGATTCAGTGATGCTTGGGAGGGAGGAGCTGTGGGCATCTCCCTGCAGTGCGAGCTGCCCTTCCCACTGGGAAGGACACACTGCAGGAGCAGAACACAGTGGTGGGGTGCGTGGTGCTCAATGAAACGTGTCTTCAGGAAGGGGACTTGGTTCTACTCAGTAGTCAGGACTTCTGCTTTAGTAACTCTTCTTGAAAGTACCAGGAAGTGCAGTTGTGACTGCTTGTCTCTTTCATGTCTCCTCAGGGCTCTGGTCTCACTCTGCATTTGCATTTCTGCCCAGGGAATCTGAAACCAAAACAACCCCTTCCACCAGAGTCTGGCTGTATCGTGGTAGTCTTCCTACTGCCTATAGACTGTGAGAAATCAAGAGCTCAAATGTATTGGCAGTAAATGGGAGCAGGATAATCCTGGGGCTTGGGTCAAAGTCAGGATCCAGCCTGTGTGGGAAGTCAAGGGCCCTGCTCCCAAAGTCTTGTTTCTTTGAGTATAGATGGAGGTGGTGGAAGAGGATGGGATGGGAAGTATTTACACTGTTCAGCCCAACATCTGGCCCATTCCCTCTACTTTTCCTCCTGAGAGAGGAATGTATTTCCTGAGCGCTTCTGTAACTAAGCATGGCTGAGAACCTGCCTGTCCCAAAGGATTTGGCACAGGGCAGAGCAGGGGTGTTTCTGTAGGGTGAGGGAAGGATGCTCTGAGCTATGCTCAGCCTGGAGACCACTAGCACAGGGCAACATGAATAACATGGAGCCATTAAACCTGATTTGCAGGTGATGAGCTTGTAGGGCTGTTTTGGGGTTTACTGAAGGCCACTGGTGGGGACATCTGCGCTCCTTCTGAGAGCTTGGGAGCTTAGAGCCTGGATAAAAGCAGAGGATGGATTTTAAGGCTTGGTGTCTGTTGGCCCAGGCCACATATGCTCAAAGCAGTGTCAGTGCCCAGGCATCTGCAGATCCATCTTCTGGCTGGCACAGAAGTACAGTACACCTTCTTCCCTGTAGAGAAGCCCACAGGCACATACAGGAGCTGATACATGGAGTTCCTAACAGTTGCTTGGCTACCTTCCTTGATAAACAGCAATCCAGCCAGCTGATGGATCTGGGCTGTGTGCAGATGAAACTATGGAGGGGCAGATGGCCAGGTGGATGGATAAATGGATGGATGAGTGGACGGCTGTTCTAAACAGTTGGGCTGAATAAATTCACAGAGGTGAACAGGAGGATGCTGTGGTGGGGAGGTGGGACTGGCTGACGGCTGAGGCAGACCTGCAGGGCCAGCTTGGCCAAGGCCAGGTGAATCTGGCAGCTCCTGACCCTACACATCCCTCTCCAGCTGGGGATTGCTGTCCCTTATTCTTAGGGGTTTCTGTCTTGTTTCTTTCCTTTCTCCTCCTAAGCTACCATCAGCATGAACAATCCCATTAGGAAAAAGTGGACTGAACCAAGAGTGCAGCATTTTCTGTCCCTTAGTAAGAGTCCTCCTGAGAGCATCCCCTCCCTCTCTGCATTCCTATTTGCTTGGTTTCCAAGGGAATGGAAGGAGGAAGAGTCGTGTCTTTTAGAGGCAACATGCCTTCCTCATGAGAGGCTCCCTGGTGTAAATGGGCTCCCTATAGAAACCCCCCTGCACATTTACTGTGTGCAGTAATCTCAGCTCCACAGTGCTCCTGTTCCCTTCTTCACCCAGGGGCTGAACCCCCAAAAAGGCTTGTAAAGGACCCTGCAGACGCTGTCCCTGGGCTTCCACACTCCATCAGTCCCTAAGCATCTGGGCTAAGTAGCACAAAACAAAGTTCTCTCTCCCTGTATAGTGGTGGCAAATATTGAGTAAGGTGACTCCCAAATACTTAGTGATGAGGGAGCTTGTGCACCAGGAAACATGTGGATTGGTTTGCTGTGGATTATCCATAGCCCAGGACTGCTGTGTGTCTGGCAGGAGGACTGGCTGTTGGGTGTGTGAGGCAGGTCCTGTGTGTTGGAGATGTGCATGTGTGGAGATGCATCTATGAGTTGGGATCATGAATAACCCAAACAACTTGCAGCATGAAATCACTCCCTTGGGAAAGGGGCAGCCACATTCCCCGGGGCTCAGAGCACAGCCCAGGCAGAAGTGAGCAGCTCCCAGCAGCATGTGCCAAAAAGGGAACAGTTTTCTCCCATCCTGGATGCTGGTCCAGCAGAGGGGCTGCACAGGAAGCACAGGGGTGCTGCTGCACTGCCTGTGCGTCTGCATGGCACTGACACCCCCAGCAATGCTCTGGCCCACGCTGCAAAGGGACTGCAGCCACGCGCCGGGAGCACTTTGCTCCCACCCTTTCTCACAGCTCTTGTTCTGCTGCCAGGCAGCCTCCGCAGGCCTGGAAGCCTTCTCTCTGCCTCCCGCTCCCCAGGTTTGAAGAGAGCTCAGCTGGGGCTATGTTTGCCAGAGGCAAGCACAGGAGAATGGGAATGGATGGTTGCTGCTTCCAGCCAGAGCATCTCCTAGGGGAGCTTTGGCTGTATCTACAGAGCCAAGCTCTCCCAGGGCCAGTTCCAGAGCCTGCCTTGGGCAGGAGAAGGTGCCAGCGCTGCTCTGGACCCCTTTCGCTTTCCAGAGTGCTTGTTTTCCTTCCAAGCAGCACTGCAGCACTCAAATAAGAAGAGATTTGCAATGCAGAGAAAAACCTCCCACCCGCCACTCAGCAGCGTGTGGGCTGAGAGCAGAGCTGGGAGCAGCTGTGCCACTTTGCTTTAACTGCTTGGGCTCAAGTCCTCCTGCTTGTGCCCTCTGGGCTCAGCGCCTCGCACCACATTCTGGGTCAGCTCCTGGCTCTGGGACCCTGAGCTTGGCAGTTGCACTTTCCTCCCCCTTGGACCCGCTCAGACAGGGAGCCCTGGAGGGTCAAGCACTGCCCAGGGACCATGGAGAAGGTGATGCTCTGCTCTCAGCTGCTTTGGGGCTTGCTGTCTCGTTGCAACATGCTTTATTTTCCCCATCTGCTGAGCAGGGACAGGGCTGACGGCTTCACTTGGAGTTCCGGGCATGGAAAACACTATAGAGGAGGTAGAGCAGATGTAAGGCAGTGAGAATTTTGTGTCGGTGGGGTATGTGTAATGAGAGAGATTGGGTGGATGCTATGGCAATGAGAGGGCCTGGAGAATGCTGAGGTGTCACAGGTTAGTCCTGCAGCAGAAGGGAGGATGCTGCTTGGTCCTGTCAGGTCTGGGCATACTTGGCTTTCTTGCTGGGAAACCAAGGATGGCTGGTTTGGAAGGGACAGTGTGTGCTTCGCCTCGGCTGTCTCCCAGGCTGGGCTGGCAGGAATTCAAGCAGGTTCAGTGGGAAGGGACATCATCCAGGTTTAGAAACTGGTGCTGAGCACATGTCCTCTCCTGGGAAGGCCGCCGTGCTCTCTGCTCCATGGGGAAGCTTTAGTGTCAGCTGCAGAGAGAAGGAAACCCCTTTCCTTCTATTTATGCCTTTCTCAGTCTCTCAGTGGGGCAGGAAAGGTTTCAGTGATCCCAAGGTCATCCCTTCGTGGGGGCTGCAGTGAGGGACATCGCAGTGCTGCTGCTTTGCCTCCAGCCAGGCAGAAGTGGGCTGTGGTGGCTTGCACTGAACAGAACGTGACCCCGGGGATGATCTGCAGGGAAGCGCTGTGGTGCTTGGCTCCAGGAGCCCTCAACACTTCTGCAGTACTAACAAGCCCCAGAGCACATCCCTGTCTCTCCTCCCATCCTCGTTCCCCTGAGACCCAGCTGAATGCAGGGCTTCAATCCCATCCCCGGGCAGTGGGAGCAGAAGGAGCTCTTCTCTGTCCCGTGCTGTCGCACTGAGCTGGAACCTTGAATAGTCAGAGCATAGGCTGGAAAAGACCCACTGCCAGTGCCTGGGAGCGCCGGAGTGCCAGCTGCTGAAGGCATTGAAGGGAGCAAGGAGTACATGAAAGCCCAGGGGTTATCTCCCAGGAGCTAAGGGGTCTCTCACTGACCTCCTCTTGGTTTGCAGGTGGCTGCTGGGCTGCTTTTGCTTCTCTGTATTGGGATGTGCTGGGCTCCTAGGAGAGCTGGGAAGAGGGCAGCTGAGGATGGGGTGGCTCGGTGCAGGGTGGGCTGCATGGCTGCGATAAGGGGGAAGCCACCCCGCCTCTAGCAGGGAAATGGCTCCTCCTTGAGAGGCTCTGCCCTCATCAGGCAGGTGCTGCACTGAGGAGAGGGGGTGCTTTGAGAACAAAACTCTGCCCCTTCCCCAGCATTAGGTGGCGGGAGGGGAGGAGCTGCTCCGGCTTGCAAGGGGAGGCAGGAGACCCCCAGCCTATTGAGAGCCAAGACCACACTGGAGAGATGTGTTTTCTTGCTTGGAGCACAACTGTCAATGGAAAAGTCTCGGCACAGACTTCGGTGCTCAGAAACACCGTGGGTTGGGACATTTTGGGGAAGAATTTTAGCTGCAGCAAAGAAATTTGGCAGCTTGGAAGCAATCTAATCATCCTCCTCCCATATGCTTGGTTCTATTTAAAAGGGAGCATGTACCCGATTCCTTCCGACCAGCACGGTGACATTTCCAGAGTGCGTTTGGAAATAAATTTGGCATCCGCTGTCAAAATCTCAGATTGAGCCCAGTGCAGCTAATTTGGGCTCTGAATGCCTTTGCCTCTGCAGAGCACCTTTCTCTGCTGACATATCCCAAAGGCAGCAGTGGTGGCAATTGAGTCCTGTGGCCGGCTTAGTGCAGGCGCTGACTGAGCTTTGAGGGCTGAAGGTCTCAAGTGATTTGGCTCCTAGCTGATGGTTCAAGTCCCTTTTCAACAGTGCTGAAGCAGGGCAGGCTGCTCCCGGAGGGCTGGTAGCTGTGTGCCTGGCTCTCCTGAGCTGCTTTCCTCCCAGCACAGAGGCAGAAGGAGCTGTGGATGCTTGGGCTCATCCTGACAGCCTCCCAGCAGAGACAGGGCAGTCCCCTTCCCTTTGCCCACTAACAGAACACTCATCCTCTTCCAAGCTCTCTGCCCTCCTTCCACCCAGCGCCCTGTCCAGGGGCAACAGGCTGTGGTGGGGCATTTAGTGTCTTCCTCGCTTTCTCTCTCCCATTGCACCTGAAGGTCTGTGGTGATGCCGCAGCAGGGAACAACATCGTGCATGACATCGCTGTGCTGGGTGCTGTAATGAAGTCCCGCTCCAGCTCCACAGCTGAAGACTGGTAGAAAAGTGGGTGTTGCTTGTACCTCCCGTGTGGGAATGTGCATCGGGAGCCCCAGCAGGCTGGCGGGCTCATCTGCATCCTCCTCTCCCCAAATAGGTGAGCTCTTTTCATCCTTTGTCCTCTGCCTACAGCTGCCCCTTTCTCCCTTGTCTTGAGGCCATGGGTGAGATAGAGGGGAGCATAGGGCTGTGCCCCGGGTGAATGTCACTGCGACTGACAGCAAGAGGCAGTGCCAGGCAGGTGGGAGGGTGTTCAGAGGGGGGTGTTACTGGGATGCTGCACACACACAAGGTTTGGTGCCATGTCAGCCTGTGTTAGGTTGGGGTAGATGGACTTTATCTAAAAATGAGACCAGATGCCACGTCTCTAAGCAGGAGCTGTTCTGTCCCTTCATCCAGAATCCCAGTTCCTGCCAACCCAAAGGTCTGCATAGAGGTGCAGGCACTCACCGCCACCCACGAATGGGGACAGTCTTCCTCCTTTCTCCTTCCTCCCACTGGTTTTGGTGTCCCCAGTGCTGCAAAAGGGCATTGGGGTGAGGGTGGAAGAGTAAAGAGGGTTGAAAGCATATGGTTGGATTAGTGCTTTATCTCTGCCTCCTAGCTATACGTGTTCCTTCTCTGCCTATGCCATTAGCTTCGTTAGCACCGCTGGAGTGGTGGATTAAATCCACTGAGCTGCGCAATGAACCTCATTGCTTGAATCAGTTTGAAGGATTATGATGAATTATGTAGATCAGAATCAGACAGCAACCCAGGCATGGCCCGGTGTCTCGAGGGGGTGACAGGGCTGTAGCTTTGCCATTCAGGAGGTTGGCTGCCATCTAATCAGATGTTCAAACAGACCCTCCCTGCCACAGCTCTGCAAATGCTGCCTGCGTTTACCACTCCCTTCTCTGTGCTCAACTTTGCCCAGTCTCTGTAAACAGCGAGGTCTGGGCTAGGCCTGGGGACAGAAAGGGGCAGGATGTGTTGGGATTAGTGCCCAGATGGCAGGAGGTCCTGCAGCCATGGAGGGAGTGAGGGAAGAAAACAAGGGCAGGAAATGGACAGATCCCTGCTGGCACCAGGTAGGAGGTGGGACCTGACGTGTCCCTCTGCCCAGGCTGAGCAGTTAGGCATTGCAGGGACTCGCCTGGATGCGCCTCTGCTCCCCACTGCAGAGCCATGCAGGCTCATGCAGGTATGAGCGTTTGCTGGGGCTGAGGAGAGTGAGGAGGGCAAGATCCCCTATTGCAGGGAAGTGATGGAGCTTATTCCATGGTCTTCATCTAGATCCACTCACTGGCACAGTCCTTGTGTGCCAGGCTGTTCCAGCTCAGACATGCCATCCACTGTCTGCACCTCAGCGGTGCTCAGTTCCCACTGACCAGACATAAGTGGTATTTTGTCCCTGGGTCTCTTCAAGCCCATTTGTCTCTCCGTTGCTCTGCGATGATACCAAGTGCTATGTGCGCTGGAAGTTAAAACCCTGAAGCAGCCCAGCAGTGCCCTGACTGAAGTCTATGGCCCAGGACCCTCTAGGACAGTAAGGTGGTTTTCAGGTCTGATAACAAGCTCACCTCTCTTTTACTGTAACTGAAAGAGCTAAAATAGAAGTGAAGTAATAAAGGAAAGTGATGTGGCTCTGGAGAATGAGGCAGTGAAGCCTTTACGGGCTACCAAGAAAAACCTTGTAGGTCCAGCTTTTGGTTCAGCCACTGAGGATCCCTGTGGATCATGCTCCAGACCGAAAGGTGCCTCATTTTCCCATTGCAGCTTACACCCTCCAGAGCATGCTCTGGAAAACCTCCACTCTTTTGCCCTGTGAGCCTTTAAACAGCCTCCAAGAGAGATGTGAATGGGTCTGGGCTCATTTAGGCAGCGGGTGTGAGCCCGTGTGCTCTCTGTCCCCAGAGGATCTGTGCTGAGGCTGGAGAGCCAGGGGAGCACAGAGGAACAGCTCGGAATCACAGAACTGAAGGTGTCTGAGGATGGCCCCGGGAATGTACACGTTTGCAGCCTGCTTTAGCCACTGCTCTGCTAGAATAGATCCATCAGGATTAAATGAAGAGTGACGCTTGCCCTGGTATCTGTTTTTTGTCACTGTTGTTCTTTTTAGCATTGGGCTATAAAGTGCCTGCCTCACCTGGGCATTCAAATGCTCCTCCCTTTCCCTGGCTGCTGGAAATCGAGTCATCCCATGGCTGTTTGGTGGTGTACAGAACACACTGCCTCAGCAGCACCTCCTGTCCCAGGGCTCCAAAGGCCATCCAGGAATGAGTCAAGTGGCATTAGCAGTCCTCCTGCAAGCTGCTTCAGCAGGGCAAAAGGGAAACTGAGGCACCTGGTGAGGATCCTGCCAGATGTGTGCGCAGGAGAGAAGGAGCTGTTGGTTCATAGTCATTGGGCTCTACGCAGAGATGTAGGGAGAACCCATATAGAGACCATCCCAGGAAGTCTCGGATAGGGAAGGGATTAGTCTAGCCCAGAATGATTTTGCTTTCAGCTGTAGCAGTGCTGGGATTGGGTCTGTCTTGTGCAGTGATGGAAATCCAGAGCAGCCATTGGTGTGCATCAGGATAACTTCAGCATGGGGCATCTCTGCCCTTGGGCCAATACCCATCCCTACTTCAAGCCCACCAGGGCTGAAGGACCTTCCGAGTACAAAACTCCCTGTGTCCCCTCCAGCACAGGTCAGGAGGAAGGAGGCCTGGCTCAGACAGATGCTTGTGGCTGCCCAGCAGCACCTCTGGCCCTTCCAGTGGGAATCACCCACCTTCCTGACATAAAAGAGGAGAGCAAAGTCTGGAGTGGGCACAGCTCGAGCAGGAAAGGTCTGTCTGGTTTGGGTTTGAATAACCTGTGAACAAATGGTGACAGATGTAGTCTCCATGACAACCCACAGCTGGCTGGGCAGGAATTAAAGGGCAATGTGCTTCAGTGGAGTGTCAGCATCTCAGATTCACCTACTCCTAGTAACTTGAGTGTTACAGATGCACTTGAAAGCGTGCAGGTCCAAATGTGTCCTTGTTTTAAGCCCTTTGGAGATAAGCAAATACAAGGATAATCATCCCAAAGGCTTATTTTTAGCTGGAACTCTTGTCTCCCAGCTGAGTAACCCCATGGGTGCTGAGGGTGGTGGATGTGAATGGTGAGACCTCGTCTGGCTCTTCTCTAGGCTGGAGGAGGAGAGCGCCAGTGCCAGCACCACATTGTTTGGTAAACTGGTGGTTCACTCGGAATGCTTCAGGCTTGGAGCCAAGCACCTTTGCTGCAATAGGTAGAGAGCAATTAACAGCAGGTTTAACCCAGCACCGTCTCACAAAGAACCTGCCCCACGGCGTGGGCTTCCCTTACGGTAAGGACCCAAGTCTGAGGGATTCCTTAGGTTGGGGAGGTTGCATGGCTCTGAACAAAGCAGAATCTACCCCATTTAAATAGGTGAAGGGACATCATCAGCGTAAAGAAGAAACAAATGGAGACCAGCCTCTCCTCTGAAAAAACTCCTCTTGCCTGCTATTACTATAATAAGTCTCCAAGTCATGTGTCTGAAAGGGCTGAAGGGAAAAAGCTATTTTTCTCCCTGTTTTTTTAGGCTGCTGCCTGTGTGACAGTCGCTCTGCAGTTGCTGTGCTGGGTTCTGCGTAGAGGTAGCCAGTTTTTCCTGTTGTTTGTGTGGGTTTTTCACATGGCAACGGCAGAGAGAAAAATCTTTTTTTGAGGAAGAAGCAGCGTAATTGTAGAAAACAACTCAAATTTGCAAGGAAGAGAAGGGAAAGAGTCAGGAACACCGACACCAATGTACCTCACTGCGGTCTCCATTTTGGGACCGCTGCGGTGGGTGTGTTCTCAAACAGCCAGGCCAGGGGATGTTGGCGTCATCCTGCATCCCAAGGACACCCAAAAAGGACCCCAGCCTGGGGCTGCCTGGGTGGGTTTCCTAATGGAAATAGCTCTGGGCATGCTGGGCTAGAAAGGATTGGGGGTTTGGATGCCCTGGTCCTCAGGCATCCTTTGGGAAGCTGGGAGAGCAAAGGGCGCAGGGAGATCTGACCCTGCCTGGCCGCTGAGAGCCATGTGGGAGGTCTGTGCAGTGGTAGCCATCCATGTGAGGGCCATGAACACCTCCCCTGCTGCTCGTACCAGGCTGCTCCTTCCCCAGACTCCTTGCTCCAGCCCTGTACCATGGCTGCAAACCACGTGCAGGCTCCAGACACGCTGTTCTGCTCTCTGCCCACCAGGCTGTAACAGCCCGCTGTGCTCCCTTGGGAAACTGTTCCCTTCTGTGGTCCATCACATCACTCCCACGGCTGGTGCATGCGTCACTTTTTTTCCCCCTTCTTCATACAACTGCCCTTTAGATATTTATATAGCGTTATCATGTTCCCCCTCAGGCATCATCTTTCTAGGCTATAGAAATTAAATTCCCTTAGTCTCTGCCCATAAGTCATCCTCTCCAGTCCTTGTATCAATTTGGCTGCTATACTCAGGATGGTTTTTTCCTTTTCTGTGTGCAATGTCTCTCTCTGTGTAAGAGCCACACCGGGTATTGTAGGGCACATTTACTACCACAGTGTAAAAATAGGATTAGGACCTGTTTTGTCCAGTGAAGGATCCTTCTGGGCTCATACTTGCAAGCAAGCAAGCTGCTAGCTCGGTGCCATGTCCCCAGCTGGATGCTTCCAACTCTCTGGTCCATGACTGCTCTGTAGCTAACCATGTGCTTGCTTCTCCCCACACTGCCTGTCCTCCTTCTCAGCTGGAAGGGTCTTGGCAAAAACCCTGAGTGCCCGGCTTGGTGTGCACCCATCAGGAAGTCCTGTCTGAATCCCATCGGATGCCCTCTTGGCTCATGGTAGCCGCTCACCCAAGTACTCGCAGGTTCTGTGCCTGGTACCCCACTGCAGGCAGTCCCCGGTGCCCCATAAGCATTCCACCTTGGGCACAATGGAGGCTACTCCATTATTCCAGATATATGTGGCTTGGTCACCAGTTTGAGGGCACCAGTGATGTGCTCTGCCCTATAGCTTCTGATCAGCAGCTTGCTCACAAGCCCTCGGGGAAGGCAGCTAGCAGGAGACGTGCCTGGGAGAGGCCAACAGTGCATTGGTTTGTCCTCAGGCTGTCAATGAATCCCTCGCTGGAAGTGACCATGATTAAATACCTGTGCTCTGTGCCTCGGACACCTGCAAGCCTGCAGTCATGGGGGCAGCGCTCGGTGCTGTGTTCATCTGTGGACACTTGGCTGTGGCAGAAGAACAAGCAGAGGAAGACGTTAACATCCCCTACCCCCTGCAGTGTGACAGGGGCCATGCCAGGGCAGTAACAAGTGTCTGACAGGGGATAAACTCATTCACACAGCAGCTCTGTTCTGTTTTATTCATATTTTCCCCTGGAAATTAGATTTAATCTCCAGCTGTTGCTGGGTTTTTACATTCAATACAAAGCCAGCAGAGCACTGTGTGTGAATGGGGTGCCCTGAAGCAATGCTGGTGGGGTTTGCATGCCTGCCTCACAGACAGCCTGGCTCTCACCACCTCTCCTAGTCTGTTGTGGTCACCGTGTGTGGTTGGGGAATTGCCCCTTGGGAGATATGGGTGCAAATTTGGGAGTTCCCATCAACAAGAAGTGTTTCTGCAATTCCTGCTGCTCTCTTTAGGCATTATCCTTATTTTTTCTTAGACTGCATATTCATTCAGATCTACTCCCGAGCTGCCTCGGGCCTCGAGGTGCTGTTACGGAGAGAAGGAGGATGAGCTGTGTGCCTCCAGCTGGTGGATTTGCAGCCACCACGTTGCAATCCTTCCTCCTGAAGGACTTCATTCTTCTCCCTTGATCTCCCTTGTTCTCCTGACCTCTCCCTCCATGTGCCAGCTTGGGGTTCTCTGCTGGCTGTTGCCTGCAGTGTCCTTCTGGGATGGTGGCATCTGAGATCTGCCATAAGGACTGGGGAGAATCGATCCATCCTCCTGTGCTGAGGATCCCACAGCTCCCATGGGGTAGGGATGCCTCACCCAGAACTCAGCCCTCATCACATCCCCTGTTTCAGTGCCAGTGCTCTGGAAAGTCTCATACTGCCCATCTCCAAACACCCATGGTCCTGCCTGCAGCCTCGCAGGGACATCTATGGACCACTCACCAGCCCAGTGGAAGGAGCAAGCACTGAGCACTCTGCAATGCTCCGGGATCTCAGAGCCATCCCTCCCCATTGTGCTGTGCCCCTTCCAGCCTTCACCAGCGATTGGTGATCTCAGGAGTCACTTGAAACGCCACCATGCTACAGTCTCTTTCATCCCTGGCATCTCCATGTGTTTCATCTTGCAAGGCTTGATATTAAAAAGCATCTCATGAGACATGATGAGAGGACTATAGAGGTTGGGTTAATAATACATTTCACTTTGCAGCTTTCCCTTTAAGTAAGAACTGGCTGGGGTGAGCTGCCTAAACAGGTGGGTACCCATGAGTGACAACACACAGACCAACTTGTATGGCTTGTAGGGTTTTTCAAGGCATTAAAGTTAATTAAGTACTAATTAACTGAAATACTCTGAAGTATCCCTGTCATAGCAACCTTCTGTATCAGAGTCTGCCTGATTTATATTCACGTAAGTTCACATCAAGGCAGTCTGCTTTATGGATCCGCTGCAGCTTCATACTGCATATGTAACCTGCCTGCAGGCTGATGGTTGGATAGGAGTGTGGCCCCAATTCAGGAAGGGCAAGTGTGTTTATGATTGGAGAGCTGTTCTGAGCTGCTTGGAAATGAAGGAGGAGGGAGCCACGTGCCCGCTGTGGCCAGTAAAACCCTCATAGGGTCCCCAGGGGCCTCGCAGGACCTGCCCCTGGCTGCCTCCACTCTCCATCAAGACACCAAGCACATCACGTCCCTCGTTGGTGCCTCCTGCATGAGCTAGCACAGACCCATGGGCCCAGCAGGGACCTGCTGTGTTTGATGGTGAAGCAGGCCTGAGAGCCTCTGGTGAGAAATGCTGGTCATGGTCTGGACAGCACATGCCTGCCAGCCCAGCCTCATCCTTGCACAGTGGCATCCTGCTTATTCGGGACTGCTTGAGCTCGTGTGCTTTCATCCCCTTTTCCCTTGAAGGGGAAAATCTCCGCAGGATTTGTCCTCTTTTAAATCTGCCACAGCAGCAGCCTGAGTCTTTGCTTTGCCTCGGTGCTTCTCTGACTTCCACTCGCCGTCTGGTCACATTGAATTTGACAGGTTCTTTTGATGTCTCTGTTTAATTCAGTCAGGCGATGCCAGAGAGGCTTTCTGCCTGCCGGAAAGCAAAGAGTTACCTCTTTAATGTCTGTATAAGCCTTTGGGAAGAGTGGAGTTGGGGAGATTAATCCTGAAATGAAAAACCTACTCCTTGCATTGACAAGGTTGGCTGAAGAAGGAAACCATTAAATTATAGCAAAGGCAGCCGCTCTGGGGAAGGCAGAGAATTGGGGTAGCGCTTGTAGGTTTGGAAGCCTGAGAGCTGGTGCAGGAGCAGAGGGCAGCAAGGAGGAGATGTGGCATGTTTAAAGACTCATCAGACTGATCCTGATCTTTCTAGGAAGTAAAGCTGTTGGGTTACTCCTGCCATGCCAGACCTGAATCCAGCAATCTGGGTTTCAAGGCTGCGGTTCAGCCACTCTAAGATTTCTTTCCCTGGCACTTACAAGTTCCTGCTCCAGGGATAAGAGCAAAGCGAAATCTTTTCCCCAAGCTTTTGCAAAGCTGTTGGCATCAACGGGAAAAGTACAGCCTAAGAGCAAGGAGCAGAAGCCTGGATAGCTCCATTCCCACCTATGCTGAGTGCTAAAACACACAGGCAGAGCAAATGAGCCTGGGGTGTCTGCAGAGCACAGCCTGGCAAATACAGCACTGACAAAGCTGCTACCTGAAGGGAAAATCCCTGAGTGGGACGCTCGATCTCCATCCCTTTGAGCAGCACAAATTAACCATCCTTTGCTTTCATTCAGACATACAGCATGACTCGAGAGGCGAGCGAGCAGGAGCACAGATTGCTGTGCAGGACAGAGAGCAGATTTTCTGCAAGACTGGCAAAGGATAATTAGCAGTTTAGCCGTTATGATCTGATCTGTGTCCCCCCCCAGCTTCTCCCCTCGTGTGTGCAGTTGCTGTGGGTGAACCTTGCTTCTCCTCCTGCCATGGTGGGACCACACCGGTGGTGTACATTGTCCTGTGCACCTTGTCCAAGAAGAGCATTGCCAAGGTAGGGCCAAGCCAGGCTCAGATCTGGGGAAGGAATGCATTTCAGTAGGTGATGGGGACTGGGAGAGGGCAGTTTAGTGGCCATTACAAAATGAAGGCTGCAAAGGCTGTGTCCATGTAAAAGGCTCAGGGGAGTTGGAGACATCTACTAGGATAAGTGTCCTTCAAAGGCATGTGTTGAGCAGCTGTGAGGACCTGCCATCTACATCAGGTGACGGGATCAGAGCTGGAGATGGGCTTTGCATGTTGGCCTGAATCCCCAACCTGCTGAGGACAGGCATGACGAGCTCCATCTTTCTCCCAAGCAGAGCATCCCTCTCCAGTGCCCATCTGTATCACAGCTTCAAGTCCTTCCAGAACATGGTGAAAGGGTTGTGTCTGCAGCAGCATTGCCACATTTAAGGTGGTTGGTGCTGTCAGATGAGGATGGGAACCTGGTGCACAGGGCTCCATCCCAGATTGGTCCCTGGGCAGCACTGGGGACGCTGGAAAGGGACAGCTCCCCAGAGGTCAGTGCTGGTCAGCAAAGCCCTTTTAGTTTTAAGGGGCAGAAACCGTCTGACACTAATGCCAGTTAAGTTTTACAGGCACCTAAAAATTTAATCTGGCTTTAATCTCCTTTGCCAAAGCCACGAGTCTGATAAATATTTTATTTGCCTCCAAGTAAAGAGGCTTTGGAATAATTAAGGCACTTGACGACTCCATTGCTCCACTTGAGCCCTAGCAGAGGCAAGGCTCATCCCCTGCTTCTCGCCCTCCCATCGTGCCAAGGCACACAGCACACACAGGCCGGGCAGGCGTTTCTGCACTCTGCGTGCCTTAGTGAGCCATTTGTCAAAGCTGCCTCTGTAGATAATGAGGGAGTTTTGCTGGTCGCAGCAACATTCGAAGGCAGAAGAGAGGAAGGCAGATGAGAAGGTCACTGCTTCCTCTTTGGAGGGTTCATTTCTCCCTCAATGAAAAGAAGTTGCTGCTTTCCTGGTCATTTGGAGCCGGTTTGGTGGCGTGCTGTGTTCCACATGCTTTGTCCACACTTTCTGCTCTCCTCTGAGTGGGAAATCTTAAAAGGCTTTCTTTCCCCCCCAGCCCCATTGCAGTTTATGGGAAATGCAGCAGCAATTAGGAGGGCCAGAGGTGGAACTTCAAATAGGGAAAGATCTTCCCACCTCCCTGCGTTTTCTGTGGACTCATGGCCACAGTTTCTCACCTGATAAATGGGTGACAATAGCTGCAGGAAGACGAATGTGAAGGAAGCAGGCTTTCCAAAGAGGGCACGTGCAGTCTGTGGTGCCTGAGCTTGGCAGAGCCTGCCAGCGTTATAATGGCTTTGTCATGGAGCAAGTGGCTGCATTGAGCAGAGAAATGATTTTGTCATGGAATCTCCATAGAGGGAGTCCATGAAAAGTCCACTCATCGCATGGGGAAGGAAAGCATGTCAGCTAGCATCAATCTGCTCACCAGCGAGGAGAGCAGGAGGGCTGACAGTGACTGTGCTGGCAGAGGGTGAGCCAGGAGGGGTCTGAAGGAGACAAACTGGGGTGCAAGCACTTCTGCTGTGAAGTCATTCAGCTGGGATCAGCATCCCAGGGCCTGGGAGCAATGGAAGAGCGAGCCCCATCATCCCTCCATGGGGAAGCCATCTCCACCAACACCCTCTGTGGCCAGGCAGAACGGAGCAGGGCAGGCACAGGGGACACAGATCCTGGCATGGCTGTGGAGCACATTGGAGGGAGCATCTGCCACTCGCCCAACATCTGGCTGCTTACCAGAGGAGGTGAATGCAGGCTGTTATGGATGGGCGGATGACACGGACCGGTGGATGGCCCCCACTGTCACTTCCCATGCATCAGCCAGACTCAACAGCAAGGAGGGCAATCAAGGCAGCTTGGTTGGGAGCCAGAAACCCTGCCAGCAGTCTCCAGTTCCACCATCACATTCCTCTCTCCCCACTTGCCCCCTGTCAGCCTCCATCCAGTGGTGCCTCCAGAGCTGTCACAGCTCTCAGTCACCATGGCGGGGCTGGTGACAGCTGAGCCTAAGTGTAGCAAAGCCATCACCCCAGTCTATGGGTTGTGCAGTCAGGTTGCTGCAACCGGTGTCCACCCCTTCCATCCATCGCCGTGGTGCCTCGCTCCCCTCTGCCTTGCCCTGCCTGGTGTTTGCAGGTGTATTGAGCTGTGTGCACTCTTCTAGCATTGTTTTTTCTTGCAACTTTGGGGTTTTTTTGCCACTCTAGATAGTGCTTATAAAAACAGCCATAAAGAAGTTAAAAAGCAGTGTGCTGGCTCAGAGGAGCTATTCAATATCCTTATTAAAGATCTGCAGTACTGGAGCTGTAATAGTGCTTGGCACTCAGAGGGCACCTTTCATCTCACGAGTTCAAGTCACTTTACAAGCGCTAATGAATTAAGCTTTGTAACAGCCTCGCATGCAGAGCCTTGCAAACGAATTATTCATCTGTTCTCACAATATAGGCATTAAATAATAATAATAAGCTGGTTAATTCTGTCTCTGCTCTGCTCTGGGGATTGTCTCTGAGCTGATAGCAATTCCTTCCCATTTATCCAGCGCTAATGGTCAATACTTCTAGCATGCAGCATTAGGTGAGCAGGGGTTTGCCGGTGTATTTGACAGTCAGCCTGTGTTTGGACCAGAGCAGTGGTATGGTGGGGTTTCTCCTCCTGGCTTCTCTCCACTCCAGCCAAGCACTGAGCTTTTGAAAGCGCATGAAAAGAAAACAGAGCAGCTGTTCCAGCTGCCACAAAAGTGGTCACTCGGAAAGAATGGCACGCTTTCCAAATGGAACTTTCCTCTGTTGCTGGCCAAAGCTCTTCACCTGGTATTTAATGGACTGAAGTAGATCTAGTCCCCCAGCACCAGATGCTCTCCCTCAGTGTTTTTGCAGAAATACATGGGGCCACACAGCTTAGGAGCTGCTGAGGCACCTCCTCGTACCTGTGGGCATGTGCTGACGAAGGAGACGTGTGGATACGGCCTGTGCAAAGAGGGGATCCCAAGAGAGCAGAGCAGGAATGGGATGGGCAATGAGCTGGAGCTGGGCTTCCCCGGCTAGGCTCAGGCTGTCTCCCTAAGGCATCCCATGTGATTCCTGGGCTAAACAGCCCCATCTGTGGGTTAACCCCTGTTAACCCTGTGTAACAGGGGTTACCCCAAGAGCAGTAAGGGCAACTGTGTGGCCATGTTGCCCTCTCCCAGGAGGATGGACAGTGGGGAGGCACAGCCAGGCCTCTGCAGCAGCAGGATGGCTCCTTATAGCCAGCCAGACCCATGTGTCCCTTCCCTCTTAGGGCACTGGTGATGGTCCCTCCCATCCCTACTTGGGCATACTCCCCTTTCTCCTGGTTTCCATGGTGCGTATTTGGATGGTAATTATAAGGTTGCTGATGGTGAACTCATTGCTATATTCATTTGTCTGGGTGCCGAGGTCACTGTCTTCACGCTGGCAATAATTATAGCAATGAGCCCACAATAAAATAAATCTCCAGCTGGAAACCAAGTCTAGAGGGAAAAAAATCCCAGGAGCTGTCTCCTTTGGAGGGATGTGAATAAAGAAACACTCGCTGCCAGGGATCTGCCGTTTTATCCCTGTGATGTGGAGAATACAAGTGTCTCGTGTGCTTCTGAAGAGTGTCTGACATGAGTGACACAACTGGGTTTGAGTTAGCCAGGGGTTCACACTGCAAACACCAGCTGGGAACTGGGTCCCGGGGGGCAGATGCTGTGCCTGCCCCAGAGGTGGGGGTCAGGGAATAGCAGCACACTGGCCCTGGAAGCCTGGGCTGTGCCTGGGCGCTGCAGGATTCCTGAGTCAGAAAAATAATGGCATGGAGGAGCCAGAGCAGAGCCGGGGGAGGATGTGCCCGAGGGGTTAATGATTGCTTCCCGCCTCCAGCTCCTGAGGCCTCCTGCTGGGAATCCCAGCTCCCACTTGATCCAGAAACCTTTTTGCTTACCACATGACCTTGGACAAATCATCTTTCCTGTGGTATCCACTTCCCCATTGCATTGAGGACAAGGATGCTGCCCCTGTGGTTAGCCAAGACCCAGAGGTGGAGACACACAGGGGTTTGCTCCCCCCAGGAGCAGGAGTACCTGCAGGCATGCTGGGGCTGAGCTGGCTCACTCGGGATGGCTGTGGGAGGAAGCCGATGTGGTCCACGGGCTGGTGTGGGGTCATGCACATAGATACCAGCTTGGGCACGTGTAGCATCATAGCAGCAGTGCTCTGCTAGCCCACAGCCACTGGGAGCTGGGGCTGGTGGCTGCAGTATCTCTGCTCTTTACCACGGGAGCCAAAGAGGAGGGCTGGAGAGCAGAGCCATTGAATCACAGCTGGATCTTCCCTGGTCGTTTCTGTGTCACTGACCAGAAATCACAGTTATTTCTATGCCATTCTGAGCATTAAAAAAGTGGTTGGGAACTGGGGGCAGAGTGTCAGCGCAGGGGTAAAGTGTGTGTGGAAAGAGCATAAGATTAATTATAGGAGCAACAACTACAACTGTTGATAAATCAGCTCCCGTTAGGAGAGTATTCGTGGTCCTGTAACTATCACCACTCTCAAGCTGGGATGAATGAACTAGCTAATTGTTTGCTGTGTTGAAAAGCAGTCTTCAGGGAGCAGCACATTACATTAAATGAGTCAGCTCCGTGCTGGCAGGGCTGTTATCAAATATTATAATATTTAGCTGGACGGTTTCTACCGGAGCTCAGTGGCGATGGAGAAGGGCGTTGTTTTCGTCAGCGTAGAAGGAAAGAAAGAAAAGCATCAGACACTGTTTGTTTCCTGATGAGTGGGGATCTGGCAAAAAGAAATGGGATCGTTTCACTTGTTAGTGCACTTCTGAAATGAGTCATGTGTGTTTCAGCGCTGCTTCCAGAAACTTAATTGAAAGTTCTGGTGTCTGTTGTTGTAAGGGGAGAACCATATGCTATCAAAAGACATGACTTGTTTCTATAGTCCAGAAAGACTATAACAGCATCAAATCCCAACTGTTGTGGCAATGCCTTCAGAAAGCAGGAATAAATCAAGGAGTTTCTACTGTAAGGAGATCAAAAACCTGACGATGACAACAAAAAAAGAGAGACTTTGGGTGAAAACACAGCTTCCTTGTGCTGTTTGGTTGTGTGGATTATCATTGCCAATTCATCGAGTGAAGGGCAAATGGCTGCAAGGATGCCTCCTCCCCAGCAGAGGTTAGGATGCGTGATACAGTCGGTTGTTTGCGAAGCGGTTGTGCTCCTGGTAACCCAGGCTGCTGGCCCATCTTTGAGAATCCTGGTTAATCATCCCATGTCATCCCATTCATCCTTTCTTATTCTTATTTGCAAAGCTCTCTTGGCTGGAAAATAAAGCCAGTGAATAACATGCTGGGAAACAAACAAGCCTCGTGATGCCCATCTCCAGCACGTCAGGAGCTGCGTGGTGGGAACAGTGCTCCCGAGGTCCTCATGTAAAGGCTGTTTGGGGAAGAGCTGGAGTCCCTCCATGACCACCTCATCAAGGACTGCATGCGATTGCACCTCAGAGGGCTTGCTAAGGCAGCCTCTGCAAAGTGATTAAGTGAAAGCAAAAAGCCTGAAAGGACAGCACCGATGATGTGAGTTGCATTGAGTAAAGAGAACAGGGTGGGTAGTTTGTGCAGCATCATCCCAGAGAGACTCAGCCTTCTTTTGTCTACTGGAGATGTCCACAAGGACATAGTCTGCCAAGCACAAGTGTCACAAGCCAGCAGCAGCTCCATTCGTTTGGCTGTGGAGTTGCAGAGTGTTAGCAGTTGGGTTACTGAGGTTTGCTCTTTGAGGACAGTGGGGATTTCTGTTTGGATAGACTGTTAAAGATCCATTGCTTCCATGGTGATTCCAGCACAGCCCTGCATCTCTCCTATTCATCCTCTACCCTCTATTTCACACTTAGTCCCTTTATTCTGCAATGCATCTTCAGCAAAGCACTTGAACAAGTGCCTAACTTAAGATCTCTGCTGAAACCCCAATACAACTTAAAGCAAAATAGCCCCATCAGAAGTGGTAGCGTACAGTAGCTCAGCCTGCCTTAATTCTGCATTTCCCTGTTTTATACATATGCCATACGCCACAGTAGCATATGTCAGAAGATAAATTGCATGTGGCAGAACAATATATTATGTATATCTTGAACAGGGGCTTCCTACTGTTGATAGCTTTCTTATTTCTCTTTATATCTTTCTCTTTCTTTTCCTTCTTTTACATGTTCATCAGTTCAGGAAACCTCATTTCCCACAGAGATGGCCAAGACACTGCAGGGCTCTTCACTAAAAGTTTATCCAAGGGTCTATGACAAAGAATACAATTCAGAAGTAAAATGGGGGGAACTTGGCCAAAGAATTGCAACTTCAACACAGGGTGATAAAACTGAATATAAGTTTCTCTTTTCAGTGAGCACAGATGATCTCCTCAGGAGATTGACTTAATGAAGAGAGAAACAAATGCTCAGCACTTCTTTTATGTAGGGAGGATGTTTCTGAGGGCCCACCAGGCTTGGCACCTGAAGCGAAGATACTGAGGTCATTTTAAGTGCAGAGTACCTGTCACCTTAAAGACTTCCTGGGAGATCTTATGGGAGCAAGGAGGCTGCTGTTGTCTCCAGTGCTATAACGGGAGTCCCGGCTATAGGGGGAAAAGACGGGGTTTTTCCACGTATTTTTGTCTCAGACAGAGGATTAAAGCTTCATCTCGGAAAGAACGATCCTGCAAGATGCTGGGTCCCTGTGCTCCATGAAGGTGAGTGGACCTCGGGACCTTCTGGGATGTGCTTAGCAGATTGAGTGGTGACCAGAGGTTGACAAGCTCGTTGTCTGACTTAATGGGGACAGTGCTGTGATCCATAGGCTGCTCTAAAGGCCTTAGAACTTCAGCTGTCTACTAAACCCACAAATAAAGGAGCTGCTATGGAAGCAATTCACTCGCTTGCACTGCAGATGACATGTGAATATATCCTAGCCACAATTCAGAGCAAAGAGGCAGGGAGAGCATCTCTCAGAGCGCTTTCCTTCTGGAGTGGCACTGAGCTACAAAATTTGTTTTCAAGCACTGCAGCGGACTCCCCACTGTCATAAATGGTAGGTCATGTCAGGACAGAGTGGGATTGCTGACTGCCACCTCGTCCAGAGACCCATCTGTAAGGCTGCGTCCTGTGGGGGCTGAGCAGTCCCATTCCTTCCTAGAACAGAGGCGCAGAGGGTGAGAAGTGGGGGGGAAGGCATCCGGCCTGTGTTTGGGCAGGGGACCTCTGTACCCTTCCTTCTTCTCAATCCAAGTAACCTGCAGCAGTCATCCCTGGAAGGGCTCTGGGTACCACACTGTCCCCCAGGGTATCCAAGGTTTCCACAGACCTGTCATTCTCCTTGGAACTAGATGATCTTCAGGTTCTTTCCAGCCCAAACCTATGAATCTATGTGGAAATCCCACTCTTCCTCGTCCAGTGCTGGGAAAATGCTTCTGCACACGTGAGAGCAGCAGGAGCATCCGCAAACGCAGGGCCAGGCAGGGAAAGCAGATTTTTAATGAGTTGATAGGTCTTTGATTCCAAATTTATATATATAAATATATATATATAGCATCATGAGTCATGACAGTGCTCTGGGAGCACAGGAGGATGGTGAAAGGAGCGTCTGACCACCAGCAGCTCATTTGAAGTCTGCTCCGTGTGCCAGATGCCCACCTGAGACACTGCTGACTTAATGGGTTGCAGGGATTTTTGGGAAGTCAGCAGCTTCAGGAGCTCACCTGCTCACTGCACTAATCAAACAGCAGCCTGAAAAGACCCCCAGATGCCTAAACCATGCCAGGCACTGAGGGCTGTCCTGTTGCCTTTCATTGTAAAGCACCACGTTGGTTTTAAGCTGCAGATACAGAAATTCACATCTCTGAAATGACCAAGCATCTCTTCCCTGGGTCCTTTCTCTGTAGAGTGAAATGTCCCCTTTGCAGAGGGATCACACAAAGGCTGTGTCCCTCTTTCATCTCAGGTTCACCTCTCTGCGCTGTAGACTTTTGGCAGGACCGCAATGGATGTGGAAATCTTTGTCGTGAGCACAGCCGCTGATATTCCTCCCTCCTCAGTGGTTTGGAAGCCCAAGTGACCTGCCCAGCCCAGGACTGGCTGTTCCCTTGCAGAGACAAATTACAGAGATGTTAAAGCAGGCAGGTGGGAGGAAGGCGCATCAACCTGCGCTCCACTGAAGGCATGCACAGAAGTAGAACCTCTTAAGAAGATGTCTGTAGGTGGCTGAATTTAAATTCCCAGTGACTAGGACAAGCAAACAGATCAGAGGAGGCATGCGTTAGAGATTCATCTTGTGTACAGAAACAAAAGCAAGCGCAGAAAGTGCAAGCTACAGAATTGACAATGCCACATAAGCCAATCTCCGCCTTTGGTCAGACGGATGTACAGCTGTAGTATGATGGAGGAGGCAGCCTTAAGCCTTGAAGCTTAGGTTGTTGCCCCTCTGCCTGCCAGATTTCAGTCCACATCTGCCTGGTCTCATGGGCTCAAATGCTGCAACACCTCATATGTGGGCAGGGAGCTTTGTGAGACAGGAGCAGTCGGTGCCTTTCTACATACCCCCCCGTGCCTCTGTGCCTCTGTGAGCAGCAGCAGAAGCCCTGCAGAGATTGTCAGCAGAGCACTTCTTGCCATGAGCAGGGCTATTGTCACTCCTAACGAAGAGCCCTTTGGCAGGGCAAAGGGCAGTGTGTGGGCAGCCCTGGTGCCTCCAGCAGCCCCCAGTGAGGTGCAGAAGGCGCTCCCATTCAAGGGCACATCAGTGAAGTGGCCGAGCTCAGTTATCCACAAGCTATTGCCAGGCAATGCTCAGCGTGCTTAGACAAACCTGATTGACGTGCTCGCCGGAGAACAGTAATTTGCCCGTGTTACCAGGTCTCTTTCTCTCACTTCGCAGTTGATGCCTGCATTTTACAGTGCCCAGAGAGGAAAAATAAGCTGAAGACTGTCAAAAAAAAATGCTGAGAAGAGGTCTTGTGAAGGTCGTAGGCTATCATGTCCTTTACTGTTCACTATCTCCCAAAGAGCTTCCAGATGATGTTCTTGTCCTTCATCATCTTTCAGGGTGGAACACTGAGAGAAAGCACAAGCTACACTGGCTCCTTGCTCCTTATTAATCATTTCCCTTGCCTCACCTGACGTATACACAGTACAGGGCAAAGGTTTAATGGACCATTTGCTGAAGGATCCACGGTCAGAAAGATCTCTGGATCTTGGTGACGTGATTGCTAAGTGGATTGGTGCAGGAAACCTGAGGAGGCAAAGGCCCTGGGAGAAATCACCTGGAATGAAATTCCTGCCCGCAGACAGCAAGACAAAAATAGTGCATTTTCCAAGCTGTTGAAGTGGGAGTTGATTAGCTGTGTAATACAACACTAGTTAGTAATCTACAACAGCGCCATACCCCATTTATTCTAACACGGCGGAGTATTGTCCTAATGGCAAACCTAATAAATAGAGCACACACCATCTGTACCACCTTCAGCTGCTGTGCTGTGATACCCAACACATCTCTGTGCCTGGCTTTTAGTCACACCATGGGCTGGGGACTGAGCCTGTCTGGGACCTGGTGCCCGGGGTGAGCTGGCTCTTGGAGACAACTGCTGTTAGCATAAAGCAAGGCTTGACAAATGGCTCTCCTCCATGATGGCTTTCCATGGCTCACCCAGGGAGGCTATGGCGAGGAGCCCAAGGACAAGTGCCATTAGCTGGGGCTCTTAAAAAGACAGTCATGCCAGAGGCTAAGAAAAGCTGCAGCATCTCTTGCCACTGAGGCCAAGCAAGAAGGGTGGCCATGGTTGAACAGAGGAGGGGAATGGCTTTCACAGTCTGAGCTAGGGATACCCGGGAGTCTTGTTGTCTGTTTGCATGAGCATCGCCAAATGTTGAACAGCAGTGGCTTGTGGAGATTGAGCCTTGTAGGGACAGCTCCATGGTGTTTCTTCACATGCCAGACAACACGGGGCTTCTGTGGGAGCCTCCAGGCGCGGCTCCTTAATCTTCATTACAGGATATTTAAACCTGTTTGCCATCTTCTCTTCACAGTCACTTTAATTGTGTAAGCAATTAGCAGGTCTGGCGCCAGGAAAAGTTGTTGTGGTGTGCACTGCAGGACAGGAGCTGGGGTTATTTTTAGGTCTGTAGAGTTGCTTCTGTAGCACCCCTGTGCTGCACTGCTACCCAGAGCATCCTCCTCCTGTCTGGCAGGATAAAGCTCTGCCAAAGAGGGCAGAGGGCTGAGCCAGCGACCCCAGCATCACCAAGCCACTGCCTGCTTCCTATCACACATATCATGGCACGGAGCTGGCACCCTCTGCCACAAACACTTCTCCTCGCACAAAACTGGAGGGTCTGGGGGAGGAGGGAGGTTAATTCTTAATGAATCAGCCAGGCGTACATTTTGGGTCAGCCAGGCAGGAAAAAAGGCATGTTCAGCTGGTTGATCAGGCCTGTGGTTGTAGAAAGACTACAGCTAAATCACGTGAGGTTTTCCTTCCCATTTGTAGAAATAAATAGAAGCCTCTGAGCTCCCTGCTGCAAACTCCATGCAAATTTAGACCTCGAGCATCTGAATGTCAGCAGCTGTCCCTGGAGCTGCTGCTGGTGCAGGATCAGAGGCTTGCCAGCCTTCGGCACCTCTTGCCCTGGAGCTGCACGGTGCATGTCCTCTCTGCTCAGCCTGGTCCAAGCACATCTCAAGAAGGTGATTCCAAACACACTCTGACCCATGGAGCTGGCAGGAACAATGTGGCATCCTGGGGACAGCTCAGCACCCTCAAACATGAAGCTGGACCCAGTCCCAAATGCAGCCATGCAGTGAGCTGGAGCTGACAGCTGCCTGCAGGGGTTGGGGAGCCTCAGTGAAGGAGCCCATGGGCCATCCAGGGGAGCTGCTGTCATCCCTGTGCCTTGAGCAGACTCCCAGAGCAGCTTCCTCACACTGTGGGAATGACTCACCAATGGTGCCCTGGGCCTGCCTTCTGGCTGCTAAGTGGGATGTGGAATGCTGTGTTCTGCCCCCAGGACAGCCTTGACTTCAGCTGACTTTGCCCTGAGCACTGAGGCTCAGGAATAAAGAGCAGACCAAGGGCAGCAGTCCCAGTAGGCATGGAGCAAAGCCTGTCCCACTTCCATCGGCCACTGTGGAGCTGAGGAGCCCAGCCAAGAGCTGGCACTGCCCCATCCTGTCAGTGAGGATCAAGCTGGGGGAGATACAGGTCACAGCCAAAAGTTGCTAGAACACCTTTAACGAAGCTGTTATCAGTAGTAGAATCAAGCTGTTAGTAACAGAGCAGTGTCACTGACCCCCACTCCTGCAGTTCCCTGGCAGGAGCCTCAGCAGGCAGGATGGCTCTGGAGGGTCGTGGTGATGTGCCAAGACTTTTAGGCTCAGTTTGCCCTTCAGGAGCTCCTGCATTCATCAGCTGTATGCACAACCTGTAGTCTTGGTCTGCAGCAGCACACACCGGAGCCAGGGCAGGCATGTCCTGCCAGCCTCCCAGTACACCGCAGTGCAGCAGTGACTGGCTCAGGATTGGGATTCCTGCAATGTTGTGGTACTGTGGTACCTGTGGTAGCACAACAGCAGTAGTGTTCTTTGCACTAACACTGATGTGGCTGATGATCCCAGTGCGAGGCATCAGGCTGAGTACTGCTGCGGAGTGAGCAGAACCAGTGCAGTGCTCCGGCAGTACTGCAAACATGGGGGTAGCATCCGCTGCACTGACTCCATGGCAGGTCCTGCAAGCCCGGAGGGTGGGTTGGCAGCAAGGGGACCAGGGTACCGGTTCTTGCAGGGTGGAGGGATGGGAGGAAGCAGGTTACAGCTGCAGGGCTGTGACACAGCGGGGTGCCAGCGAGCTGTATGCGCTCTCATTGCATCTGTGTGCTCATGAGTGATGGCTGAGTGGGACTGAATGAAGGCTGCGTGGCCCAGGGAGCTCTGCCCCTCTCCTCTTCCTTGCCAAGCAGACAGAAGATGCTGTGCTGCAGGCGTCGTAAGGCCTCCAAGCTGCTAAATCCCTCCTCCCCTGAACAACCCCTCCCCAAGCAGTAGATTAAATAGCTGCAGAGGGAAGAAAAACCACTTCATCCATGCAATGCATGCCAGCCAGAGATCTGTCATTTGGGCCTGATGTTCCTCCTGACCTGCAAGCTGGCCTGGGCACCACACTCCTGTCTGCACTGCTCTTTTCCAGCAGTTGGGCACTTCAACACGGATCCACAGACATTTGCTGACAGAAAAGTGTTTTCTACAGGAAAAGGCTTTCTGAAGCACGTTAAGAGTGAGGGGTTCTTTAGCACTGGCAATGCCACAGACTTGCTCTGTGCCTTTCTGTATGAAAATTGCACAGACAATACCAGGTGCTCAGACTGTGGCTTTCCATCATCCCCAGCCTTGCCATACCAGCTGACCCACTCCCATCCTGCTCCTCTCCCAGTTCCCCAGCAGAGCTAGGGATCCCATGTTGTAAAGGCAGAAGCAGACTCTGCTGCTGTCCACTCATGCTGCCTGTACACTTTGGGATGCTGGTCCCTTGTTTTTTAAATGAGGCCAAGGGATCACCAGCATTGCTCACCTTCCATCTGGCCAGGTAGATTCTGCTGCTGGCAGGCTGGAGCCTGTGCCACATGAGTAGTGGGATCCCAGAGGCAGAACAAGCCCCAGCCTTTCTCCATAGGGCCTGGGCCAGTGGCTCTGTTCAGATTGGGCTCCCTCAGTCTACAGTGCGTGGCCAGGGCCACCCTGAACTGGAGCCATGTCCGCAGCCCTCATGGGGAGAAGGGGATGGATGGGCAGTGTGAGGATAGCTGGGTACCAGGATGAGGGCATCACTGGCGCTGGGGAGGGCACAGTTGTCCCCTTCAGCCAAGCTCTCTGGGTCACCCACAAGAGTAACCTGGAGATGCTAGACTTTGCAGGGAAGAGAAATGCCCTGCCTGGTCCATGCCACCCATGCTGGGGGCTGGATCTGACAGCAGGGACAGGGATGATGGCAGTGCTGCGGGTGATGGCAGAGCTAAACCGGTGACAGGGACAAGGCTGATTGCATACAGAGAATCCCATTCTTGGGTCCATCTGCCCTTAAGGGGCAATGAGGGACCCTGGCAGTGCCAGCAAGCGCGACTCTGCACCAGTGCTGGTCACTGGGGAGACGGTCGGGAGTGCATGTGCTGTTTTGATGGAGACGAACGAGCACATTTATGTCAGCTCCAGAAAAGTAACACCTGCATGGGGCCTTAATGAAAAGCCAGGGACCTGGTGATATAATTACCATCTGGATTGTCAACAGCAAATTAAACCCTGTTTAGGTTGGGTGCTGCCTTTCCGCTGGTGCTGTTTTCCACAGGACAGAAAGCAGCAGAGCTCCTGGAGCTCAGGGCTTTGCTATGATCTGAAGTGTGAGGGGTGTGTGTTTACTCTCATGGACCCAAATTTCTCCCATCCCTGGAGCATGAAGCCTCTACTGATGAGGCACAGGCACAAGAGGCAGCTCCACTTTCAATGCCCTGTCCTGATGCTGCTGCAGCGGCAGTCATGCCTTTGTCTTTGAGGGGTAGATTTGCAGATCCAAACCCTGCTCCCAGGCTGGGCAATCGTTCAGCTGTGGGAGAGGCCTCAAGGCACATCCCAAGGAATGCTGAACACCTTCTGCTCCCCATGAAGGCAGAGACTTGGTAGACACCAGGACTCGGAGCCTGGGTGCTTATGCAGAGGGTGATGGGTCTGCTACCTCACTGCTGCATCCTGCAGTGAGACCTCAAAGCAAGGGAAGGTTGAATGTACGAACTGTGATTCCAGTAGCTCCTGGGTCATGGTGACACCAAGCCTTGAGTGAACTAAGTGTGCCTGGGTCCCAGCTTGCTAAGTTAAAGCTGGCATCAGCATCTCTCTGGAGTGGAAAGGAGCCTGAGCAAGGGCTTTACAGGCTCTCAGCCAGCGCTGAGCTCCATGGCAGGATCACATCAACCTTGCCAAGCTGAGGGATGCTCATGGGCTTCCATTGGGCACAGCCTCCCTGTCCCTGTCACTTCATGGTCTCCATCTCCAACATGCGCATCTTCAAAAAGCCCTTCAGGTGATGAGGATCTCAGGGCCCCTCAGGGAGGTGGGAGAAGGCAAGCAGGCAGCAAGCGACAGCTCATCTTTGCCCCTTGCATTCCTCCACACTCCTCCTTGTGCTTCCGACTCCCTTTTTTGGCCATGCATGACACTAACAGCTGTTCTTAGATAATCACAGATGGACGGGAAGCCGAGGCAGCTGACAGCACAAACATCCCGTCTGCCGAGCACTTCTCCTTCCCCTGCCTGATTCTGCTCTCCATCCCTCCCGGAGGTGCAGGAGACCAGGATGCTCTGATGAGTGCATGGTCTCGCTGACCAGTAATCTATTGTATCCCCTTGGTGGCAAGAAAATGCTTCCAAACATGCCCCAAGCAATGTCTTTAGGGTGTGATGCAGTCAGGGGGTGAGTGAGGGGGGCATGGCATTGCCGGTCCTGTGTCCTGGAGACAGAGCATGTGTGTCCCCAAGCAGCATGAGTGGGGTGGCTCAGGTGCTCGCTCATCATGCAGGATGTGTTTGTTCTGTGTGGTTTTGCTGATCAGTAGCCCCAGAGGAGCTACATTAATAAGTGCCACTGCCTTGGCCTCTGTCCCCCGCTAGCCTCAGTCCCCAAGTGCAGCGCGACAGTTTTCAGTAGGAGCCAAGGGGCTGGACGAGGGGACAAGCTTGGATAGCGGGGCATGAATTTACCCTCCCAATTGCATCACATGCTTCTCACAGTCTTGGATGACCCTCTTGCTACATAAAGCAAGGATGGAGCATCCCTGCCCCACAGAAGAGCTGAGAAAGACATCCCACCTTGATACCCAACTGAAGTGGAATGGCCATGACAGCTCCTAAGGGACATGCTGTGTGCAGAGGTGGGATGGGAGATGGCTGGAAGCCATTTCAGGCTGGTGGTCCATGGTGTCCTGATGCTTTCCTGTCTCTGCAGGTGTTCAACCTGCCTGGCAGCACATTGCACTTGCCAGCCAGCAGCACAAGATGCTCTGATGATAAATAGTTTCAAAGGTAGGACTAGGTAGGGATCAATATATCTTGCTGTTAACACATAGCTCCAGGTGCCAAAAATCAGCTTTCCTGGCATGCTTTTAGGGCTGTTATGATAGACCTGCATCCCAGCTGCAACTTTGACAATGACGCTCTTGAGCTGTACTTACTCAGGTGCCACATGCAAACAAACCACGGAGCAACCAAGCAGTTAATAGGCTTCTCAGCCTGTCCTGTCCCAGATGTTATTTCTAAGCATGTCCTTGGCCAGGACTGTTCAGGGTAGTTCACTCCTGTGGAATGCTTTCTACCACTGTTGCCAGCTCCTACCAGCAGCGAGGCTGAGCCACATCCCTGCTGGGCACATACCCTGTAGTTGCAGGTAAACAGGCAGGAGCTCAATGCCCATGGGGGGATATAAGTAGCTTGAACAGCCCTATCCTACCCCTGAGGCTCATAGTGCAGGGCAAATCCCTTCATGGGTCTCCTTGGTATCCACCTCCCAGACCCTCAGTCTCTCTGGGATGTGACTCCAGCAGTGCCTCTTGCACTGGCAGGCTAGTCTGGCTTGGAAGCTCACTAGCAGACCTGGATCACACACATGGGATGCACCACGCAGGAGAATCAGAAGGCAGGACAGATGGGGTGCTTGTTCCTCTGGTCACTCTCTGTTTTCATTCTCCTTTCGCAGCCATCCTTGAAGGACAGGCACAGGGACGCAGCAGGGGAAGTGCGAAGGCAGGATGCTCATCACAGCTTTAGGTGACCATAACTCTCATTTGAGGTGTTGCGCCTCTGCACGGTGGAAATATGTGTGAACATACAAGCAGCGCCGCAGCCCTGTCTTTGAAGGATGCTTGTGACCCATCCTGGCCCCTTAGCAAAGAGTCTGTTGTCAGGTAACAGATAACAGTAAGTTGGTGTCTGTGGGCCCCTGAGCAGGGACCACCACTCTCATTACCTTGGAGTTTAATTTGGAATGACATGGCAACCGTGGGAGCATGTGTTGTGTCATCCCTGCTAAGCCCCCATCCCTGAGCACAGCAACAAGTGCCTACAGCATCGTGCTCCTCCTCTCCAGACACAGCACAAGTGATCACATTAAGTCCCTAACGAGCCCAGGGACCACTGTGTGAGCCAGACACAAATTCATATTCAGAGACTTTCCCAGTCCCAAATGGCTTATGAGCTCTCCTGATAAGACAGACAGAGGAAATATCATAAGTCTTGCTTTACAAATGGGGAATTGAGGCACCGAAGGGTTTAAGTGACTTAACAGGGATTCGGAGAGGAGCATCTCCAGAGCCCAAATACAGAAGCATTCCTGGAAGACAGCCTCACCTTCCAGCATCACCTCATCAAAAATACCCTCTTTGTCCCCACTTGTCACCATCCTCTGGGCACTCCTGGGGTCTTCTCAATGGATTTGTCCCCCTCTTATTGCTTCTCCTTCTCTTGGGTACTTTTGGTGGCTCTGGCTTGCTGTGTGACAGCCTGGGGAACTGTGTCAGCACCTGCCCTGCACATGAATGTGTGAGTGTCAGCACACCTGTGTGTGCTTGGAAGGGGAGAGGAAATCCTGTAACCTGGATAACCGAGCACCATTCTCTCACAGCACCGCTCTGGAGAGTGGCCGGACTGTGAAAGAGGCCATGGGGAGCATGGGCATGAACATCTGCATGGGCAGGAGTGTCTGGGGTGCATGCAAGGGGGATGAGCTGAAGGAGGGATGCTGATGGCAAGTGTCGTCCATGCTGCAAGCAAGTCAGTGCCCCCAAGCACCACCAGTAGGATCCATCCCTGAGGATGGTCAGGTTGGGGCTGATCCACCCAACTTGCCCATGGCTCCCTCCATCTTCAGTAGTGACTAGGACACAACCGGAAAGACAGCAAGGGTCCTGACCCCCCACAGCAAACCTAGGAGCCCCCAGGGATCAGTCACACTGGCACCCTTGTTGGCCCTGGCTTCCTCCATCCTCACTGACACAGATGGCCCCACATTTCCTGAGCTCCATCAGACTCCAGAAGGGGATCTGCAGAGAGGTCCTGAAGTAGTTTCAGAAGCACCTTGTGTTTCCAGACACGGGAGACCAGGACAATCAATGTTGAATGCTCAGATATCACATTTGCCTTTCTAAAAAGCCGAAGATTGAAGATTCTGAAAACACCACATGCTGAGATTTATTTGCTCCTTTCTGATTTTTCGAGCTGTTTGGCATAACCGTGGGGCTGCGGCAATCAGGAGGTCAGAGCTTTGCTACTTAAAATACAGGAGAGCAAGCTGAGTTTCCACATAAGCCAGTGGCTCCGGGAGCTGCGGCGCATGAAGCCCACATCAAACAGTGTGAGCTGAGAAGTGGCCAGGTTGTGGGTGTGTTCCTGGGTGAATAAATCAGCTGCTGACCTCTGAGCTGGGGGAGAAGCTCTGCAAACATCCCCAACGCCCTGCAGGCCCCGGTGTGATTGATTGCAGGGCTGGAAACCAGCCCCACACCTTCACAGCCTCCCAGGTGGCCAGGAGGCAGCAGCCTCAATGCCCTATGGCTGCAGCATCGTAAGCCAGCTACCCCATCACCGGCAGCAGCAGGATTGGCTTTGCAGACCGGTATTTGCAAACAAAAAAAGGTATTTGGTACTGTTTTTCTTATTCTTTCTTTTTACTGAAGGGAAGATGTAAGGGGGCTCAGCAGTTGTGGTGAAAGGAGGACTTGAGGATTGCTCATGAGAGTGGGTGTGCAGAGATGTAAACTGTAGCTGTGAATCCCAGTTGTGCAGGCAGTGTTGGGGTGGGATTTGAGACACATCTGCTATAAATCTGGGGTGAAAGGGCTTTGGTGGTTTAGAATTTCCTTCTCCTGTGAGGAGTTTGTGTCTCAGGTTTGTCTTGGTCGATGTGTTGTCCCTGCCCTGTTTGCAGTGAGCCTGCTCACTACAGGGAGTAGTGATTACTGCTTCCAGTAATCCCTTTCTGTCTTGCTCTCTATTTCTTTGGGACTGAGTGAGTGTTGTCCCTATGGTTCCCCATTAGTATCACATACTCTATGCTTCTGAAGCTCGTGTGTGCTTTGGCTGAAGGCCTCATGTAATACCTGGCCAATCTCCTGGCTCAGAAAGATCATTGCCAGGTTCGTAGGCATGCACTCTGGCATCAGGCTCAGGAGCAGATGTCCTGTGTTCAAGGGATGGGATGTCAGAAGTGCTCTGCAGTATGGTAGAATCTGAGCCTCCAGGCACCAGGAGCAGATTTAACTGAGTGGAAGAGATGGTTCCACAATGAGCTCCTGATGCTCTGGGAGTTAGGGATGGCACAGGATGCTCGAAGCCAGATGTGGCAGAGCTCTGGGTAGCAGCACTGCCAGGGAGCCCTTCTGCCACAACCCCAAGGGATGAATCTGAGCCGCAGCCCAGCATTCATGAGTTCCTCTGCTGAGACTGTGCTCAAACAGCCAAAGAGGGAGCATCTCCTTGAACTCCTGAGTATGGGGGGTTATGTATCTTGTCTTTGATTTACACAGTCTCCTTTCTGTGGGCTGCAGCAAGAAGTTGTTCCCAGGACTGCAGTCATCAGTGCTGCAGGGTTTGGAGAGGGGCTGCCCCATAAGTTGCTGCAAGCAACTTATGCTGCAAGCATCCCTCCTTCATCCCACATCCCTGCTCTCCGAGCTTCAGCTCAGATAGGTCCCCTTTGCCTTGTTGTGAGGGAAAGTCCTTGTGAACTGCTTTGAAGCTGCTGGGTCCCACCACCGTGATGTCAGCCTGCCTCTGGCTGCTGCAGGCTGCTGCTCCCATCAACTTGTTGTCTCTTGCAGGGCATTAACCCCTGGGGAGCTGGCATGGGGAGATGCGATGCTCATGCGGGGAGTCAGCCGGTGGTGGCTGCGCTGCCGCTGTTCATGGATGCCTGCAGGGCACACGAGCCCAGCGCAGCTGCCCGCCTGTCCTGTCCGGTTCTGTGTCTCAGAAACAAGGAAATAAATGACCCAGAATGAGATTTTTTGGAGCTGAAAGGCAGCCATGTCAGATGTGGTCCTTTCTGAGGCACTCGTGACATTGGCAGCCTGCAGTCATGCTTTTCCCATGGGAGCTGCTCCAGCTATATCCAGTGGGTGGCTGTACCCTGATTTCCAAACCAGAGCAGTGTGCCAGGCTCAGTGCCATCAGGCTGGGGCCACCCAGGCATCCTACAGCTCGAGAGCATGGAGGTGGAGACCTCATAGCAGCCTTCCAGAATCTGAAGGGGGCCTATAAGGATGCTGGGGAGGGACTGTTCATTAGGGCCTGTAGTGACAGGACAAGGGGTGATGGGTTCAAACTGAAACAGGGGAAGTTTAGATTGGCTATAAGGAAGAAACTCTTTACTGTAAGGGTGAGGAGGCACTGGAATGGGTCGCCCAGGGAAGCTGTGAACACTCCATCCCTGGCAGTATTCAAGGCCAGGCTGGACAGAGCCTCGGGTGCCATGGTTTAGTGTGAGGAGTCCCTGCCCATGGCACGGGGTTGGAACTGGATGATCTTAAGGTCCTTTCCAACCCTAACTGTTCTATGATTCTATGCACAGTGCTCCAGGACCTGCTAGGGAGCCAACAAGGGGCTCTCACAAGCCCAGTGCTGTCCCATCTGGAAGGGGATGCAGGAAAATGAGAGCCGCTCCCAGCACGGCCTGTGATTCAGAGGTCTCCATCAGGGAGCTCTCATCTCCATCTCAGTGTTGTTGGTGTGTGTTCTGCATGGGGAAGTGCTGCCATGCTCCTTCCTGACTGTGTCCTCTTTGTCTTAGCAGGGCCTGACCTGTTGAAAGCAAACCAGGGCACTCTGCTGCTGTAGCTAAAGCTCAGCCTTTTGGTGTTTCCCCCCTACCTCTCCAAAACCCCCTCACGCATCCCCTCCACACCATGTCAATGGGTGAGCATCTCTTGAGCTAAGGCCATTCCTCTCCCTGGGAGCAGCCAACATCAGACTAAGGTTCAGGGCTGCACTGTGGTGGGGACATGAGCATGCAAATCAGGGGAACTTTGTACTCTAAAGGCTGCCCCACCTCACACCAGAGCCAGCTGAGTATCTGTGGAGAGCTGAAGGGAAAGCTGCAGCTTGCCCTAACACAGGCTTGTAGCATGCAGTCTGCCTCACAACTTCAGCATCCTCTGGCCTCTCTGAATCAGAGTGACAAGGAGCCAGCCTCTGTCACTGGCTCAGTAAGATGGGGCATTGATGTCCCATGCCCACAGGTCTCCTCTCCATAGCTGAACGTTTGCACAGCCCCCAAAGGGACAGAGCTTTTGGGCACTCAGATCTGGGGCTGTTGCAGGAAAGGCAGCAGAAGCAATAGCGAAGATGTATCTCTGGACTAGTGGCAGCTGACCTGAAACCTTCAGTTAGTGCTTGAGTGGTGCAGGGCCCCTTGGAGGAGCAGGAACTCATTATAATGGAATCTGTCTCTGTATGCAGAAAAACACATATTCTTCTAGCAAGTGCATCTGTGTTTGTATGGGATGGGTGCAGATCTACCCCAAAAGCACAGCCTCTCTGCAGCAGGTTTTCTCTATCCTTATTGAATTGAGCCTCCCAGAACTCGATGTAGGCATCTCCAGAAGCACTCTGTGTAAGATCTTAAGCAGATGGACTGTGTCTTTCCAGACCTGTGGGCAGAAGAGTGGGATCTCTGGTTTTGGCCTTCGTATGCCACTGTGTTTAAGAATTTAGCAGCTCTAATTTCAGGCACAGCAGGCAAAGTCTCTCCGTGATGCGGTTGGACTGGTCCAACTGAACTCAGCTCCCAAGAAAACAGCAGGACCTTGGCTTGACATTGGAGATCCCAGGCCCCTGGGGATCCCCTAGAATAGTTGGATAGAGAAACCCAGGAGACAGGATACAGAGAACAGGGAGCAACCCTAGCCCATGGCCCGGTCCCCTGCCAGCACAAGTGGCACAGTTCTGCAGATGGATCTGCAGATGGACCTGCATCTCTTGGAGTGAAGGTGTCATTGCAGCCAACATCCCCTCTAACAGCCAGCTGTAAGGAGCACTGACTGCAGGTCCCACTTTATCGGACCAGGGAGTGGGATGCTGACATGCAGTGATCTTGCAATGGATTTAGGGATGAAGGCAGAGGAAGCATTTAATGCAAGATCCCAGCTAGGCCGCTCCTAAGGGAGTAGAATCAACCTGCAAACCCCAAGGATGCTGGGCTTGTTTGGACTGCTGAAAGAAAAGGGATGCATTACTGGGTAAACACTAGAGAAGAAAGACAGAGTTCAGGTAAAGGACACAAGGAATGATGCAGTGTTTGGAGATGCTCAAGCTGGAAACTCAGACAAAAGCACAAATCAGCACAAGCGGGGAGTTGCTGCAGTGAGAGCAGGGCTGCTGTTCCCCAGGGGCTCCTTACATCTCTCCCCTGAAATGTGTAACTGGAATGGAGAGATGGCTCCCTGCACATTCCAGGCCTCTCAAATTCACTGCTAAAGAAGCTGCGTTCCTGTTTGGGCTCCATGTTTCCGATGGTACACTAAAAAACTGCAGACAGAAGTTGCCTTCCAGAGCGAGAATTAAGATGCTTGGTATATTTATCAATAGACAGACATGTCAGGGCAAGGGGTACTTCCCAGGGAGCAGCCTAAAGAGGCCCTGTGCTCACTGCTGTGTAGTGCAGATGTGCTTCAGCAAACAGCAGCATCTATCTGCGCTGGTAGTGCATTTGTCCAGGGAAGTCACTGGATACAAATAACTGAGGGTCAGGCAGTGCAGACTGAGGAGAGAGGGTCTTTTTGTGACAAAGCATCAACCACCATGTCCCTCATCTGTAGGGGATGTCTCTTGTGCTCCCACAGGTCCCCTTCTTCCCTGTCTCTTCTTCTAAGGGAGCTGCTGAGCTCCCCACCCTGCAGCCCTTACCTTTACAGCAGTCTGTGTCTGCGCACACATCAGGGCTCATCTTCCTCCCATTCTAGTTTTACATCTAGAGATCCCATTTTACTCTCTCTTGTGTGTTTCTGCAACATCCCAGGTGTCCCCTCCACCTCCTCCTCTTCTGTCCACCCTCCAGCACGTGAGTACACCACTGGCTGGGACACATCCGTGACTCACAAACCCTGCAGCAACCAACAGGAAGAAGGGAGTAACTGGCATGACCTGCCCATTTTGCCTGTCTGGTATCTCCTGGCCCATCTTCCCTTTGTGTTTATCAGGCGTCTAAAATAAGTCATGTTAATATGTCTCTTCCTCCCAGGAGTGTTGGGAGGATTAATTAGCTAATGTTTCTACAGTGCTTTGAAGATAAGTGCCAAGTGGGATGATGATAGGAGTAGAAATGGATTCTCTCATC
Organism: Psittacus erithacus; assembly: GCA_009867235.2. Lineage (NCBI taxonomy): Eukaryota > Metazoa > Chordata > Aves > Psittaciformes > Psittacidae > Psittacus > Psittacus erithacus. The sequence goes on along the minus strand of WYDI02023274.1, from coordinate 33,853 downwards.
TCGCCTCCTTCCTTTTTTCACGTGGGCTAAAGCAAAGAGCCGACGTGCTCTTCCTTCGCTGGGTCACCTGGTGGGGATAGCATCACCTCTCCTTGCAAAGCATGGTGAGGAGATAGTCCATGAGCAGAAATCACTAACGGGGAGTAAATGGAAGAGCAGAGAGAAGGTGGCCAGCAGAAGAAAGAGCAGGGTTCAGCTCAGGGGGGTCTGGGCACAAAGCTGCATGCCATGGCCCGGAAGTTGTCACCAGCTCACTGGGTCTGAACCGTGCCTGGGATCCCTCTGGCTTGGGTGGGAATGGGGATTGCAGCACTGACCCCTGGTACAGAGCCCTGATACAGCAAAGCTGCTACCAACCAGCTCAGTGAAGACATCCACCCTCAGGATACAGGAGAGGTGAACCCTGCATAGATGGCTCAGGCCTGAAGGGCATTGACATTTCTTAGGCAAACCCACACTTTCCTATGGAAAACTGGGAACAATATTCTCGTGGAAAGAATGAGATTTTCTCGTGTGGAGCGGTGGTGCAGGGAAGTTTCACCCACAGGGCATCTTTCCTTCTTCATTCCAAACTGTGCGAAAGGGAAACAAACTCCATTTGTTCCACCTAATTTCTTTCACTTGTCTGTGAAAGCAGCTATCCCCATTCCGGAGCAATACAAGGGAAACTGAGGCAAAGCTTCCCTGCCAGCAGCGAATGGTATTTCAGGCTATAGAATTCCCAACAGCTGTGCCCCAGCCTCAGCTTTGTCTTGTACATCAACAGCGAATGAGCTCTGGCTTTGTTTGGGCTGGGGAACACATGTTGTAACTGGTGATGTTAATTAAGCGGTAACCAGACTGATATTTATTTCCAGGCTGCCTGCTAGAAACGGGTGATACACATCTGGGAAATGGGAAATTGACCTTCTGCTCATTTCTCGTCCTCTCCAAACAACCATTCGTTAATGTGGTGGAAGCAATGCGGTGGGCTTTTCCATGCAGCACTCCCTTGGGGCAGCCCAGACAGGCAGGAAGCATCTCTTCAGCCTGGCTCTGGAGCCCGGTTGCCATCTCCCTCCATCCCAGGTGCTGATCCAGGACCTGGCACTGGGCACAGTTCAAAAGACTGGAGGTCCCTCGGTCCTTCCCTGTCTCCATGCCTGACCTTCCCTACCCTGTGCCTCAGTTTCCCCGGAGTGACATTGATGGTTTGATTGAGGGTGATGGGTTTTGCACTTCACGGGGTTCATCCTTTTGCTGCAGAAGGGGCCAGCAGCCTTTACTCCATAACCAGTGGCTCCAGCTAGTACAGGATGCCCTGTTTTTCCACACCTGAGCTATGTGAACTACTCCTTGACATACTTTCCTCCATCTGGCTTTGCGCACACTCGTACTTTCTATCCCTGCAGTACATAGCAGGCTGGAGCACAGAGCCACTGCACTCGTGAGACAGGCTTGCCTGCATGGAGCTCCCTGGGCTCCGCTGGGCTGTGAGTCCCCACACCCCACACCGCTCCCTGTTCCAAGCAGATGATGCCAAAGGGGTCCAGGCTTGGGGAGAAGCAGCAGCTGCCTGGAAAAGCTCCGAAGGGCTTTGCAGCCTGCCTGGCTTAGCGCTGGGGCTGCGGCTTCCATCTGCTCCCTGTCTCAGCCAGCAGCCTTGGCCAGGAGCAGAGGGGAGCCCCTCGTGGGGAGGGGGAAGAACAAACAGCACTTCCCTTTTAGGTGCTTTTAACCCTCGGGTTTCAGGTGCCCTGCAAACAAAGCCCACAGCCCACACACAGTCCCCTGGTTAGTGCCCAAAACCAGCACAGCAGTCACCCATAATGCCTTTATAAGCTGCTCTCTTTAAGATGACTGTTCCTGCAAGAAAGGGAGGCGGAGGCATGATTAATTTTCATTAGCCTTGTAAATAATAAGCTTGTTTCCGCCAGTCTTGCCCTGTAAGTAGGGGTCTGGTTCCAGGGCTCTGCAGAAGGAAGCTGAGATTTGCTGGTGACTCACAGGAAGCTGGGCCAGCCTGGACATCCCACCCTGGGCCAGAAAAAGGAAAGTGACTGGATCCGCTTGGGAGAGGTGGAACTTCCCCTCATTCCATAGGGGAAGACAGCAAGGGCAGTGGTCGTCCAAAGGGAGAGGGAAAAGCCCACCTGAAGGAAGTATAGGCTGAGCTTTGCACATCTTCTTTACTCAAATGAAAACAAAAGCAGAACTTCTGGTTCAGGGCTGGCAGCAGCTGCCCCAATAGCTGGAGGTTGAATATGGATGTGGGATGGTCTCAGGATCTCAATGCCATGGAGATGAGGTAGGGAAGAAGCACCTGGATGTTTGCATTGACTCTGGGGCTGAATGACCTGCAGCCACTGAAACCACAGTCCATGGCACTGCGGAAATACCTGCTCTTGAAGCATGGGGTGAACAAGGTCCTGCAGCTGAGGACACCACACAATGGTCGTGTGTGATCTTTTGGGCAGTTTTGTGGTTGGGATCTCAAAACCTCAGGTGAGCAAAGGGGAATGAACAGTATTTTACCAGAGAAAGATTGAAGAATTGAAAAATCCCAAACCCACCCAAACAGGTATTTCATTATACACCCCCCAAAACACCTCCTGGGCAGGATCATGGAGGAGCTGGGGGAAGCATTCTCATACAGAGCAGTTTTCTCTCCTTCTGGCTGCTGCCCTGTCCCTGGTATAAAGAGGGACTCATGGGGCTGAGATCTGGGAAACAGGGAACGGGGAATGGCTGCTTTGATGGCTCTTCTCCCTAGCATGAGGGCAAAGAATTGCATAAAGTGATCCAGGTGGAACCCTTTTTCCACAAGACAAATTCACTGTGGAACTCACTGCCAAGAGGTACCAGAGGCACAAAGCTAAGGAAGTTTCAAAAGAGTTAAAAAACAAGGTTAAAAGAGATGTGGATGAGGAGAACATCTCTGCCTACAAGAGGGAAAAGCCAGTCTTTGGGACCTTTGGAAAATGCAATGTCCAGGATACCACCAGCATGGGGCACCTCCAGGAATGCCTCCATCCTGGCATATAATCCCTCCTTAGGCTTGTGAGGTTCTCCATTCCCTTTGCATGCTGCTCAGAGCAATGTGAAAGTGGTACTGTCCAGCTCAGGCAGACCAGGAGGTGAAATGCAAAGCCAGGCAGGAGCCATTGATGAAGAGCACATCTTCAATTCCGACGTGCGAGAAGATGCACAAGTTCAGCAAGGCAGCAGCCAGCTATGGCTGAGCACTACTGGAGCCTGGAGAACAGTCCTGGCTTGGGTTGCCCACCTATTCTACAGCCACCCAAAAGTCTGAGAGCAGCAAGTGGCTTCTCTGCTGGGTATGGGCCAGGAATGAGCAGGACCTATGCCATGCTCTGCACAGGAGCCCAGTCCTACAGCCTTCATAGAAGCCTCCTACTGAAGATCTAAGACACAGCTCCTTCTGGGAACACTGTTTTTCCAGCCCAGCAGATGCAACAAACACCCGTCTTGAAAGAGCTGTTTGCTATGGAAAAACCAATTGGCACACTAATTAGAAGTGACTGATTAAAGGACTAAAAGGGAATTACTCATCTTGTTAAAGGCAGGCACCTGCAGAGCTCTTCTTGCCATCAGAGCGACAGCATCATCCATACCACAGAGAGGACACCGCTGCTCAGCAGTGCAGGCGTGTGAAGCACAGCATCTCATCCAGCACCAGCCCACAGCCACCAGCCTGGCACATCCCAAGGAGCAGCAGCACATTGATCCACCACAGGCAGTGAGGTCGGTTCTCTTCTAACACCAGCATGGTCTGCTCTTACTTGGGTTTGCCACAGACGGCTTCTCTGTGTGCTGCTTCATTCCCATCCCTTGCAAAGGCGCAGCCAGTGGCCACGTCAGGCAAAAGGCACAGAGCAGGGACCTGCCCTAGGAAGGTCCAAGTGTTTCTGCCTCAGTGGCTCCCAGTTAGGCAATGCAGGTTATCCCAGGTGTCACGCCAGAAGCTTCACCAGAGCACTCAGTAGCACAGTGGGGTGCCAGAGCCAGTGAAGGGACAAGAGTAAGGGTTTCTCAGTTGGAGCTACACAAGCACAAGGCTTCCTGATAGAAGTGGTTGTGTGGCAGACCTGCTTTAGGGAATTTTGGCTGGATCAGGTTGTGCCCAGCCCCAGAGAGACGCTGCTCTTCATCTCTTGTTAGCCTGAGCAGACAAGCAGTGTGAAGGAGGAAAAGCAAGGAGCATGGACAGATTGTTCCGGTCTTCTATGCCACATAGAGTAGACTTTCCTCCCATGGAACTCCTTGGTCAGGACACAGGCACTTTGCAACAGGACTGCAGCCAAGAGCATGCTCCTCAGTGTTGCCTGGGTGAGGAAAGCAGCGAGAACAGACATTGCAGAGCTGCAGGCTGGGAACAGGCTGGGCAGCAGAGGACGTGGCTCCAAGGCTTCCTTTTGCAGCCATGCTTCAGCACACAGCTCTCAGCACAAGTCTCCCCAGTTAAGTTCCTCACAAGAAGGCAACCTCTTTTCCATGCATGTCACAAAGATGCTTGGCAGGCTCACCGGGATGAGCTGGTGGGTTATGGGAGACCCCATACATTCTCCTCTTCTACTTCCTCTGCCAGGACTCAGATCCATAAGCTTTACAGGTGGATGTGACTCAAAAGCTGACCTTGTGGGCCATGACATTCGATGTCCTTCTTTGCGCCCTCATTCCTCCCTCAAGGTGTTGATGTTAACATTTGCTGATTTTAACACTCCACTTATGCAACATTCCTCACCAGATTTTGGGAGCACAACTAGGTCGAATTCATGTCCATATGTGAGCAGAGTGCATTATCCAGGCTCCCTGGCATCAGTGTGAAGGCAATTAAAGCATTTCTTCCCTTTGAGTCCCTTGCTGGCTGGGCCGACTTTATTCCCAACATCATGATGTCACGTTAATGAAGGCTTCTCAGTCCCTTCTACTTCCCTTCTCCTTCATTGTTTCATATCCTGGGTCTGTCCCACACCCTCCTTGCTCCCCATGCCCTCAGAGGAAGGTGTCCATCCTGAATAGCATCTCATGGGCTGCTGCACCCCCATGCTGCCAGCCAGACACCACCACAGGAGCCACCTTCTCCCCACCGAGCCTCATCACCACCCTCCACATGCCCAGGAGCCTCTGAGGTCCATCATTACTGTGGATTAGTGAATCCCTCCTCAGCAATCACAGGCTTGTGCACACCCAGCATTTCTGGGTCCTGGGGAAGGAACGTGACACCCAGCTGGTCAGTGGGTTCCCTCAGTAAGAGCATCCCTCTTCTCTGCTGGGCATCACTGCAGGCATGGTTATCTGACTGCATGGACCAGAGCGGCTCAGTTCTGCTCCATCCTGCTGTGTCCCCCATCCTGCCAATGGGAACCTCAGAGCCTCTCTCGGGTCTCCTCTACATCTCTGAGGCTCCTCTTGATTGACAATGATATGGGGTTGGGATCACTTTTACACCCTCAGGTAGTCAGCGGTCACCATGTGTGGATCTTTTGTCACACCCTCTTGCTTAAATCATAACTCATAGGCAAGATTAGTGTGCATTGTCTTTGTGTCCAGGGTACCTTCCTGTTGGGAGAGCAGGAAGGGGAACAGCACATGCAATGTGCTGTAACCTTGTTTCCCTCCTCCTGTGACCCAAATAGAACTCTTCTGCTGACAAATTACCGGCGTGAGGACCTTTGCAGCGCACCAATGTTCCTCTCAGTTCCTCTCAGACAGAAGATCACACTCCTCACAGTTCAGCAGGACTTTGCCACTCCTCCCACCTTTGTCTGGTTGTTTCCTCTGGTGCTTTCCTGCACATTTTCCCATTCATGCCTCCTTCAGAAGAATCATGATGCTGGCTACAAATCTCTTCTCTTTCTAACAGCCACATCTTATCTGCGCTCTCCACAGCATCTCTTTTGTCCTTCTTGAATGTGAGGCAGTGATAACTCGAACCAGACTCCAAGCATCCTTCATACAAAATCTCATTCTTTCTGGGAGACCCACAAGACCTAAATGTGTTTGTTTTAGCCAGAGAAATGGTCATGAGACTAGAGGTACAGGAACACACACATATTTATCTCCTTCATTTCTGTTGCAGGATTTCCACAGAAGGATGCTATAGCCTATTTCATAAAGAGAAGCAGGCCAAAAGTTTGTAGCGACTGTACCTGAGCTTAGAGTCTGTAAAGCAAAGTATTAGAAGGAACTCAAGTTGGGATGATAGCAGGAGGAGGGGAACATTGCATTCAACAGTGCCTGCCATCACTGGCAGCCTGCATGCCTGGCTGTGCTCTTCACAGCATCCTGTGCTTTCATTGCCTCAAGGACCCCCTCTTGCCCCCTGCTCCCCCCCGCTCCCCTTGGTCTGCAATCCACTTCCCTGGGGTTACACCACCTCTGATAGTGATGTGTGTCCTTCAAAGTGTGTAGATGGAGCCCTCGGTGATATGGTATAATGGTGGCCTTGGCAGTGCTGGGGAATGGTTGGACTTGACGATCTTAAAGGTCTTTTCGAACCTGGTTGATTCCATGACTCTTTGTTGTCTTCAATGCCACCTGCTCCACACAGCAGCCGTGATGTAAGCAAGCTGCTCCTGAGAGCAGGAGAAAGAGGGGGATGATGGAGGTGGATCGCTGGGAGTTAGCTTAATGTCATTGTGCTGGTGGCACAATCGTTCATTTGCATTTCCTTGGGGCATTGATGCTGATATTAATTAAAGGTAATTATAGCACAGCTTTCTCAGTGCAACAGTAGCTCACAAAGACGAGAGCAGTGTTACAGGCAAAAATATTCCTTCCTCTCAGGCTTCAGCGGCATCTTCTATTTAGAGGAACCCGTTGGGTGGGTGGAGGCCTGAAGCCCAGGCACTGCTCCTCCCATCCATCAGTGTCACCCTTTCCCAAGGGGTACCAGGATCAGCACCATTCCTAGAGGATCTCAGGAATACCCTGAGAGGGCTGGTGACAGACGCAGACGTGATGAGGGATGGTAGCACTGAACAGGTACTTCCAGCACAAGAAGGTACTGAGTGTGATACAGGATGTTGGGCACTAGTGGTAGATACTTGTGCACCCAGCAGGGATGCTGCCAGCACTGACAACAGATGCTCTTGACTTTCATGGTGGACATTAGTGGCTCTAATACACAGTGTTACCCTTCACAGTGATACCAGCGGCATTTAGAGCAGAAGAGCAATGGCTTTGCTGCTGGCAGATGGATGCAGATGCTATAGATGGCTGTAGGTACCACTAGCTGTGGATACTGGCTGTGACAATGGCTATTGCAGGCTCTGGATTACTGGCTCAAACCTAACTCAACTAACGAGTAGGTGGAATTCACTTTTTATGTGAAGAGAGCTGTGAAAAGGTTGGGTGGTATCAATGCAATTACCACTGCGTGGCCCTCTGCAGCACGCAGACTCATCATACCTTGTCTTACCACATTTCTGAGCAAGGGATGTGTCATTCCCATCCCTTGCCTCTCAGCAGCGAAAAGCTGAGCTCCCCAGATTGTCCCAGCATCGTGCCTGCCTCTTCTCAATGCAGAAGAGCAAACACGCCTACCATGGGAATTAACTGATGTAAACCCCAAATAATATTTAATCTCACTGATTGTAATAATAATAATATAAATAAACAATAATAGAATAAATAAATAATAATTGAATAAATAAATAAATAATGAGATAATAAATAATTCAGGCTGGGATCTCTGTTGCGACGCACAGATTTCTGAGGACATCAAGAAACATCGGGGGTTGTTTTTCTCCCCATATTTATTTACTTTGCTTTTCATAAGGGAACATTTTTGTCAGTTGTTTGCAGTGCAGCTGATGGTGAATGACAATTAAGAAGGAAGCACAGCGCTTTAGCTGCGATACAGTAGCACCTAGTGACCAGATGGAAGAGATGTACAGTGCGAGCTGCTCAGGTTTAATGAGCAGCGCTGGTAGGTGAGAACAAGAGGCAGATTTTGGCAGGTGAATAGCTAGGACACACCAAAGGTACCTGGCTGCCATCTGCCACCGCAGTCGGGGGGTTTGGCCCCAGGATTGTCCCTCCTGCCTTACGAGACTGCAATGCCATGGCTCAGAGCAATGTGATCAGCCCAGGAGATGAGGCACAGAGGGTTACAGAATCAGCGCTGCTCAGGACAGTATCTGCTGGCATGGCCAAGAAATGGGCAGCAAAGGGGTTCCTGGATGGATTATTTCATGTCAAAGAAACAAGGGGAGGAAAGTCAAAGAGCACTTTGCCAGTCCTGCGCCCCCGAGAGAGGAGCCTGGGCATTTTGCATGTTCTCCTTTTCACCCAGGTGATGTCCAGTCTGTCCTTTCAGTCCATGTGCAGCGCGGAGACACCTGGGAGCCATTTATGCATCTCCCCCTTTCCCATGGGGATTGCCTCTGCCTCTGCACATAGGATGCTTTCTTGCATTTGCCTTATGCCTTTGCTAGGACTTAGTGAAGACAACGTGGGTGTCAGTCAGAGCTGTCATGTCTTTGCAGCATGAGTTATGGCCTGGGACATTTGACAGGAAGACACCGCTCTGCTCTTTGTGACCTGAGGACATTTTCCTCTATCTCTCTGCCTGGCAGGTCTTCATGAAGGACAGCTCTGGAGGGACACAAGGTGCACAGGATGCTGAACCTGGCCTAGACCCCAAGCCTAGCAAGCTGTGAGAGGTACAGTATGGCTTGGGGATGACTTTGGGAGCCAAGGGGGGTAACAGGGTGTACAGACAGAGCTGTGTGCTTGTGGTATGAGAGGCAGCAGAGCAGGAGGGAGCAAGGGGAGCTGGAGAGGTGTTTCAATGACAACCCTCCCTCCATCCCATAGTGAATCCTGCAAGGCGCCCATCACTAAAATAAAGTTATGAAATCTAATTCCGATTGCTATAGTAACGTCACGCCTCCGCGCTGACCTACTTCGAGACAAAGGAAGTGCTCCCGCAGCTTGGAACACACAGGAGGCTGCAGACGAGCCTCAGTCTGTTCTCTGGGAAGAGAATGGCAGAGGGAGCTGCTGGTTATTCCCTTCCTGCTTCCCCTTGCCCCAGGACCCTCAGGCAAAAGGCAACCCCTTTGTCTCAGGCGCTGAGTAAATCCACTGCAGGAGAGCTTCTCCATCCTGCATCCCAATCACAGGCTCCACCTAGCTTCCTCTGGGTGCTGAGGCAATGGGAACATCTGCCCTGGAGCAAAGCAACGTCCTTGCAAAGCTGCAGAGACCTGGTGGTGCTGCAGACATCCCTCTTTGGAGCACCCCGTTGCTACTGTGCCACAAGCACTCAGGGCAAGGAGCCTGTCCCTGCCCTCCCAGTTATCCTCACCTCCCCATCGTCTGCTTTGTCCTTGGTACTGCTGGTCCTGGGGCTGCTGTTTGCCCTGGCACACAGTGAGACAGGAGGATCCTGTCTTTTTACAGGGACTTTTTACAAGGGCAGGTAGTGACAGGACAAGGGGAATGGCTTTAACCTGACAGAGGGGAGACTGAGGTTAGATATTAGGAGGAAGTTCTTCAGTGTGAGGGTCATGAGGTTGCCCAGAGAAGCCGTGGCTGCCCCATCCCTGGCAGTGTTAGAGGCCAGGCTGGATGGGGCTTGGAGCAACCTGCTGTAGTGGAAGGTGTCCCTGCCTGTGGGTTGGAACTGGATGAGCTTTAACGTCCCTTCCAACACAAACCAGTCTGGGATTCTATGATGATCCTATGACCTGGCTGGTGGTGTGGGGCAGGGTGATAGCACAGAAGGCCAAGAAGAGTGGCCTGCCACCTTCCGAGTCAAAAGTTGTCAGCGCAAGTGTGGACAACCTCCATCCTCAGGAGTCACAGCATAAGCAAGGAAGGGCAGTCATGTTAAGTGCTTTTCATCATCTACTTGCTCCATGGAGGTCCTTGCAAACACACACACACCCCTCCAGGCCTATTGAACAGCACAGACCACAACAAATCAGTTTGGGTCCCAAACGGCCTCATTAGCTGCTCTTCCAGGCAAGCTGGAACATGCACCATGTTGTCACCAGCATGTGCCGTAAGTGCTCTGTAAGAGAGCAGAGACTGCAGGTGAGTACCAAAACAGTGACCTTTGCTCACTGGTCCTTCCACTCCATCCCATCAACTTTCCTGGAATCTCTCCCTTATTTGTCTTGCCTTCATTTGTCTCCTTTGACCTACTTAATGCTTTGCATTACCTTCTTCAGAGCAGATCCCATCTTCTGGAGAACTTTCAGAAACATCTATTTAGGGACAAATAGGTTGCAAAGTTTCTGGGGTTTTGTTCCCCTGAGAGATGATTGTATTACCAGTGACATTTGCATGAAAATAAGGTCTCTGCCTCTCTAAAGAGCTCATCTGCTCCTCCAGCTTAGTCAACACCTGCAGCCAAAAATCTTTGTCATACTGCAGCCATTTTAACACAGCATTTGGTTGTGCTGCTACCAAAGAAAGAAAGAAGGAAAGAAAGAAAGCAGGAATAGTATCTAGAGCATATAAGGAAGAAAAATTATTATCCTTTGTTTTGGGATGTCCCCAGTCAGATCCTGTCCCTCCCCATCTTTGCTGCCAGTCCCAGCAAAGATATCCCTTTGCCTGAAGAACAAGCAGGAGACTATTGAGGGTCCCAGGGCTGTGGGGCACTATTCAGCTACCACAAGACCTTGGGAGCTGCACACAGATTCCACATTAAAACAGCACAAACCACTTACACATGGAGATGTGAGGAGATCATTCCATCAGCGACAGGGGACTCAGTAGCATTGAGGAATCAGTGCTGCACACTCTCTTAAGCTCCTATGTTAATGTAGCCCTTGCTGGGGTTTGCTTCATATAGCATTAGCTGCATGGAAGCTGGATTTGTAGATGGGCTGGGTGAGCCCATTGGGACACCTTCAGGCAACGGACAGACTGGTCCTTGTAAAGCAATTCACCCACCTCCTAAGGAGGTGTTGCAGGCAGACGAGACCCATGACTTGCTGAAACCACTGTCTCCCTCCATTGTTGTGCAGAGAGAAAGTGAGGGGCAAAGTGTGGGTCTGATGCTGTCACATGTCCATGACAGCATCACACCCACATTATGGGAAGTCTACATAAACCCCATGGTGGTTCTCAGGAGACCCTGGCTTAGGCTCCTCTCAGCAGCCCAGGGTGGGCAGCATTGCCTGGTACCCACCACCCCTGGGACAACGGTCCCTGTCGGCAGTGGGAACCTTCCCGGGGCAAAGCGAGCAGCAGAAGGAGGCTGAAGCAAGCTCTGTTGTATAATGAATCGTTCCAAGTAGAAGCTGGCTATTTTTATCCTCTGCGATTAGATTCTGAACTCTGAATCATCATTAATGCAACACCCTGGGAGCCGGCGGCCCCCCCCCGAATGCCACATGAAGCGTTCCTGCTAATTCAGGGAACATTTGAATTCATGCGTGTAGGCAGACCAACGTCACCTACACCACAGTATACAATCTTTAAAGCCTCTTGCGGCAGGGTGAGGGCAGTCGTTTTTCTTCTGCCGGTTGCGAATCATTTGTTCCTTATCTAGCTAGTTATTAGCGCGCTGCTAGGTTTCTATATATAAAAGCCACCCATGTGTTTGCAGCCAGCTTGGATGGCTGGGCCGAGGTTTACGTGGGAGATCATGCTGTGTGGAGCCCTGAGGAGCTGAGGAGCAGAGGGCAGGACTAGTTGACACCAAAGGGTGCGTGCAAGCATCATCAGGGCAGGGGTTTCTTCCTCCTGAAGGACTTGTGCCCTGAGCAGTCCCAGTTTACAGGCTGCTGCTTCCCCGATGATTCTACCTGCCTCTGCTGAGCCATACACATGCCTCCCCAACCCATCCTGTTCAGGCCAAGTTATGATCTCAAGAGATGCTTTCCAACCTAAACAAGTGCTTGTTATATAAATGCCAGCCAAGAAGCCTGGGTGAAGGTCTGGCTGTATGTCTGGTGCCTGGTGTTTTGCACGGGCACAGTGATTCTGTGTTGTGTTCTGTTCTGTAGGTGGGACGTGACAGAGGTTAGGATGAGAGAACTGAGCTCTCCCAGGAGGAGGAAGGTTCAGAGCAAGGATGCAGGCCCCTGGGCTGGCATTCAGTGTGAGGGCAGCAGCTTTGGTGTTTCCACAGGGAACAAACTTAGAAGGTGTTGGAAAGCTCTGCTGGTGGGAATAGCAGGAAAGCTACAGATAAGCTGTGAGGGGGAGGCAGAGAGGAGAGGAAAGCAAGGGAAGGGAGGAGCGATGCTTTTGTCTGTGATCTAGGGGAGAAAGAAGAGCTCTTTGAGTACCATAATTTCAAGGACTCACCGAGCCCTGGCTGGCTGGGTTGGATGGGCAGCCATAAGCTGGGCAGGCATGTGAGAGCGAGGACAGGACAGATAGCTTGGAAATCATTGCTTTGTTCCTATCTACACTGCATTGCAGCTGTCTCCTCCATCCACACCTTTCAGTTGCCTCCTGCTCTGCCCACAGTTCAGGCCAGCCTAATCTCTCTGCTGTTAAAAGAGACAGAAAAGCAAATATTTGCAGTCATTGAAGTATCTGTTACAACAGCAGAGGCTTTTCAGCTCACAATGAAGATGTGATTCAGTCTCCCTGAAGTGGAGCGAACCATCTCCCACCAGCTCCAGCAGCCCCCGGGGCTGGCCCCCTCTCCCACACACAGTAGATGAGCACAGCATCTGTGGGTTCTACAGGAGGGAAGCATTGGCAGCGCTCAGCCAGGGGTGGAGAGGAGCCCCTGCTGAGCAGGAAGGCTCTTCAGGCAAGGCTATCACCTCCTGCACTGGAGGTTTCATACCCTGCTCAGCGCCTGGAGCTGCAGAGGTGTTTTGCAGGAGGCGATGCTGTAAGAGAATGCAGTGCAGCAGGTCTGAGTCTGCACATGGGCAGCTCCAGGCGGGGTTCAGAGTGGTTTGGGACACACAAAACTGCCATAAATCCGGTCAGGTCACCCACAGAGACCTCAGCATCAGCAAAGCCATTGGGAAGAGGAAGGGCAACCCTGAAAAAACACAAGCTGAGGGGAAGGAAGGTAACGGCAATGCCGCAAACCCAACCCCTTTCCCTGCACACTCTCCAGGCCCTGTTATGACCATCTGCTAACCAGGGTCTTCTCCTGCTACCCATTCTAGTGGGAGCCATCCACCCCCCTGCCGTGGTGCCCAGTCTGGGGCTGGAGGATGCAGTGGGGCCCTGGGAGCCCTCCCTTCCCGGTGTGAGAGCTGCAGGGTCATGGATTTGGGAGATTTAATTTCCAGCTTTTTCATCCTTCCGAATTAAAAAGATGGTGGGGAAGAGGCTTCTGGGTTTTTCCCTTCCCTGACCCCACCTCTTAGGAAAGTGCCAAGGATTGCAGAGAGTAATCAAAATGTAATGAAAACAGTTTAATCCATCTTAAAGGGCAACCAGCTCCCAGGGGATGCAGCAAACACGGCATGGTGGGCACCAGGAGCCAGGAGAGTTTCCTGTCCTCCCCTGCTCTCAGCCTTCCCATCCCTTCTGCTCCTGCCCTCCAACCCCCTCTAGAACTATCACTTTTCCTCCCTTCCTGCTTGTCCCCACAGCCCCTCAGCCTCTCCTCTCTGACCCTCTCCTTCTTGACCTGTCCTGGGCCAGTCCAGCCCCCAGTCCCATTCCTCACTTGCAAGCCAGGCTTTCATTGCTTTGCATTTACTTTCATTCCTGTTACTTACTTTCATTTCATTTCCCTATTTATTTTGGGTCCTAAGGCAGTTTCAATTCATTCTGGAGCCCAGTGAACACAAAAACAATGATGCTAATCTGCGCTATGGCAAAGCAGTCACGGGGCTGAAGTCTCTCTCAGGAGTGCCTGGGAGACTTTAGCTTCAAATATTGATTGTCCTTTGTAGGAAAAGATGTATTTACTATCAATATCCAGAGGCATCCCATTATAATCAAATCAGTGCTTTATTGTCTCCTTGGGGCCTGTGTGACTCCTGCAGCATAACGTGATGGGAGAAGCACAGCATCCATCAGAGCCAGGGTGGCCTTGAGTGCACAAGCCTGAGTGAAGGACCTTGCTGGAGCCTGGAGCTGGGGTGTGGAAGGAGGGGAGAAAGGCCACGGTGAGCAGAGCTGAGCCTGGACAGAACAGGGGGGTATTCAGGAGGCTTTGGGCTTCACTTCCAAGTCAAGCAGGGCTGAGACTGCCTATTTGTGGCTAGATGGAATTTAAGGACCAGATGGATGGCTCAGTCTGGAACCTGTCCTTCTACATCCCACACTTCTCTTACGTCCGGAGGGTTTCCTTTCTCCTGGGGCTTTTTGTAACCTCTCTTTAACCATTGTGCTGATGCCAGCTTGCATAGAGTAGGAGCAGAGCTGCCTGGCACGTCCATGAGCCTCTCTTCTGCGGCACTTCTCTGGCCAGCACCCAGTGCTGCTTCACCAGCTCACATGGGTGCTGTCCCATGGGCAAGGGGCTCCAGAGAGGCTGATGCACCAAGCTGCTGAAGAGCACAAGGGGAAAAGGATGGCACCCACAAGTCCCATGAGCGGCCAGACACCGGTCAAGGTTTATGTTGCACTGGGTGTTTTGGCAAGAAAAGCAGGTTTGCTGTTATCCCTGAGCTCAGGCCAGGATAACAGCCATGTCCTCATCCCCAAAACACAGGGGATCCTAAGGAGACCCACTCCATGGGGCCGTACAGCTTCTCCAGGGTTGTTTCAGGAGAGGTGGGATCCCAGGAGCAGGGTTCACAGGATGAGAAGCAGGAGTCTCTGTCTGCGCTCACTGTCTTCAAACCACTGCTTCAGAAAGGCCAGTTTTGCTTTGCCAGCCCAGTGGGAGTGAGAGTTGGATGGAGACTTTTTAAGCCATGGGATACACGACACTTTTGTGCCTCCAAACAATCATTTAAAGCCCCAGCTGCTTTTCATTATTAATGTGCTTTTCCCTGTGCGAGGAAGGAAAACAAACCTGTCAAGTCCTGTCGTCCTCCACTGATTGCTGACTGCTCCCTGCGCCCGTTTGGTCCTCGCTGCTTTTGCTGACCGGACTGTGTGCCGGAGGACGAGCTCCTGGGGGAAAAACAGAGTCAAGTCTGTGGCTGACCAGGGAGAACCCAGGAGCCCCCGCTCTTGGGACACACCATTGTCCTCCGCGTTCTCTAGGAAAAAGCAAATCAGGGTTTTCTTTCTCTCAGACTTGCTGAAGGCTCTGAGGTTCAGGCACTATTTTCCCTTCCAGGTGCATTTGGGGAATATTGGATCCTGCTGGGGTTGGAAAATGCACACACCTCTGTCACTGCAGCCCCAGAGCAGTCCCTTATCTTACCAAGGAGCACCCATTCACCTTCATGTCCGTGTTTTGGGTCCCTGGATTTTGAACGAGTAGCCCAGGACCTCAGCCCCCAAACTTTAACACCTGTAGGATGCTTCGGTGTTTGCGAGCTGCCGTTAAACAACACTCAAGCTAAAAAAGGAATTAAGAAACTAAACTAAAAACTAAAAGGGATAAGAATCAGTTTATTTAGGTTTTAAGTATGAAAAATCAACTCACTGACTGACAACTCATCTGTATGTTCATCGATTTCCTTTAAGCAGCCCCAAATAGTTTGTCTTTTTCCCTGTATAACCCAGGGCAGATGAGGATCCCTTTGAGCCAAGCAGGACAGGGTAAGTGCAGTGGGGAAGCTTTCAATGAGGAGGTCCCTTGCCCTAAGGGGACCCTCTGTGTCCAGCTGCCCAGGAGAGATGCAGCAAGGCAGGAAAGATCAGCTGAGCAGCAACCAGCTTCTGAGGTCAGGCTCCGAGTGTTCAGAAACCCCTCTGCTCTCATTGTAGCTGCTGAAACCATTTCCTCTGGGGTAAAGCATGCCATAAGCCATGGCCTTTGTTGGAGAGGAGACGTTTGACATCATATCAGATTAGCGCAGCTGCATGCAACACAGAGAACAGGGCTGCCAGCCCCTTCCGAGACCCAGGAACCACAAAGCAGAATGCAGGAAGACGGGATGCTTGGCTCCAGCCTTCCCCTGGCTCAGGCAAGGCCCATGTGCAGAGCTTGACAGCAGCTTTTCCTCCAGTCTCCTGAACAAATGGGACAGGAGCAGTGATTTTCCGGCAGTGCCCTGTTAGCCTGTGTTACACTGCCTGGGGAAGGGATTCTATTAAATAGACATGTGCAGAGGCCAGAAAAATAGCAGCAGCATTGTCTAAGCAGGCTGTGGTTGAGCACTGAGACCCACAAGCGCTTAAACTGCAGCTAGAAAGAATGAATCCTTCCCCTCCTCTCCTCCTGTACCCTCTTCTCTCCAGCACCATGTCTCACGTCCCTTCTCCTCCCTTTCTGCCATCTCATCTCCCCCCTATCCTGCTTCCATCCCTTAACCTTGGTGGCAGTTGTTTTCAGAGCTGGACCAGCCCTGGCAAGGAAGCCCCAGTGAAGAGGGGCTGCCAAAATGGTTCTCAGCAGGCTCTGAGCGTCTGTCCTCTTCCTTCAGGTGCCGGGGAGTCTGCGGGAGAGCAGGGCCAGCTCCTGCGAGGGCTCTGCCACACCAACTCCGAGCAATGGTCTAGGAAAAACTGGGACCATGAAGGGCTTAGGAGATAACAGAAGCCGCCACCTTTCCGATAACCTGGACTCCCCTCAAGACTCTCTTTATGCCCCCCAGGACAGGAACCCTTATCTCCTCAGCCCCACCGACTCCTTCACCATGGACCCCCGATTCCCAGCCCAAAACACCCTCCACGGCGACTGTCTCCTTCCACTCAACAACCAGATCTCCAACAGCAGCACATTCCCGCGAATCCATTACAACTCCCACTTTGAGGTCCCAGACGACAACCCTTTTCCAAGCCATGCCCAAGCCACTAAAATCAACCGCCTGCCTGCAAACCTCCTGGACCAGTTTGAGAAGCAGCTGCCCATCCACAGAGATGGCTTCAGCACCCTCCAGTTTCAGAGGAGCGATGCAAAGCACCGGAGCGAGAGCCCTGGGCGCATCCGGCACCTGGTCCATTCGGTCCAGAAGCTCTTTGCCAAGTCCCAGTCTCTGGAGGGCCCCACCAAAGGGAACGTGAATGGCAAGAAGGGGACGGATGACACCAAGCAAAACCGGAGGAGCAAGAGCAAAGACCGGGCGAAGACCTCCGAGCCCAAGCGCAGGACCAGATCCAACATATCAGGCTGGTGGAGCTCAGATGACAACTTAGACAGTGATACCTGCAGCTACCGCAACCCAATGGGCCTCATGACTCTGGGCAGGCAGCCGGACCACAGCCAGCCCAAGTACTTCATGCACGCTTACAACACCATCAGTGAGCACATGCTGAAATCCTCCAAGAGCAATAACGACCTCAAGGTCACCCCATGCACCAATATCCCCATCAACAATGACTCCAACTACATTAAGAGGGGCTCCTGGTCCACGCTGACGCTCAGCCATGCCCGGGAAATGTGCCAGAAGGCCTCCGCCACGATCGACAAAGCCTTGCTGAAATCCAAGTCCTGCCATCAAGACTTGGCCTATCACTACCTGCAGGTGGGTGCAATGAGGGGTTATGGCTTCTCTGTGCAGGGAGAATACAGGAAAACAGGCAACACTCTCTCAGTAGGGGCCCTATTGTGCTCTATTACCAAACAGCTCCCGATGGTTCAGCTGCCATCTCAAGTCACTTTGCCAGGAGATAGCTGGGTGGGTTAAATTCACCGTGGCCCCAGGGATAGCCCTAGGGAGACGCTGGTGCTGGTGGGGTCCAGCTCTCCCAGTGCTGACCAAGGACTCCCATTCCCTGTGCTAGACCATGGCAGTGTGGGGAAGTGGTGATGTGCCCACACCACAGCCTCAGCACTCTGATCCCTGTCTGCTGTGGGGCCCCCGCACACCCCCACTGCCCACCAGACCCTGCAGATGCTGTAGTGGGGTGGACTCTAGGGCAGCCAGGCATGGAGCTGCCCACATGTAGCCATTACCACTTGATGCCCACCCATGTGGGTACACCAAGGGGCTGTGGCTCATATTCCAAGCACCGCCACCATCCCCAGGTCTGAAGATGACCAGCAATAACTAATGCTTACCCCCTTATATCCACGCATCGCAAGGATGTGCCGGCGTGCCCAGTAAGCCCTGCTCTACAGAGCTTCCCCGGAGCGCTGGTAGGACCTGCAGCTCTGCAGGGCATGGCTGCCTTTGGCACGTGGGGCAGGGCTGTGGGGCCAGAAGGACAGTGCCAGCCTCTCTGCTTGCATGGCACAAGCCTGCATGCCTAATGCTGGTTTGACACACACCAAGAGCGCCAGGTCACAGCACTGCCTGAAGAGCATAAACCCGGTTGTGCCCGGAGAGAGAGGAATGAAGATAAATAAGCCAGGCCTGGATGGGGGGTAGAGGGGGCACTAGGTGATGTATGTACGTCTCCAGCATCCTTTTTAATGCGAAGGTGTTATGGGCTCCCCTGGCTGTGGTCAGCAGGCTCAGAAGCTTTAAAGAGCAATGAATTGTTGCAGCACACCCTGCTCCCAATAGCTTGCTGGCCATGGCTGCAAATCAAATTGCAGAGGGACTTAACTCCATCAGGAACGTCATCAGAAAAACATTCTCTGTCTGGTTTCTCATTCTTTGCCCCCCTCCTTATAAGAGGTTAAAGAGCCGCAGCCAGAGCATCTGCTGGCACGGACACCCCTCTGGGTGCAGCGGCAGAGCCCAGTGCAGGCAAGCCAAATGCAACCGCGGCAGCCCCTCACCTTGTGGGTTTGGCCACGGCTGGGAGTAGGAGACTGCCCTGCTGGTTATCGCCCTGCCATGTAACGAGGTTATTGCCCGTGTAATGAGCCTCCGTTTCTCGACAGCCTGACGGAGGGCTGTGGGCGCAGCTGGGTGGCGTGAGCCCTGCCAGCAGCTGGGCAGCCCAACCGCTGGGCTGGGAGGACACGGGGGCCACCCCGCCGCAGCCGAGCGAGCCCCCGCGGAGCTGGGACCAGCCCCTCAGCCCTGGGCCGACCGACGCGGGCAGCGGCCAGGTAGGGATCTTGTTTTGAGGGGAAGCTTTTGCCCAGCTCCCTCCCAGCCCTGACCCTCCTGGGACCATCGGACAGGGTCGGCAGCCTGCACCACCGCACTCGGAGCGGGAGCAGCATGGGTAGGGTAGAACCCAGCATTCACTGTTGTCATGGATGGAGGGGCATGGGGAGATGCTGGGGTGTGATCAGCATCCTGAGCGCCTGGGGCAGCCCCTGCAGCCACCAGCACCTCTCCTGCAAAGCCAAGACCCCAGGCACCCACTTCAGAAACATGAGGTTTGGTGCCCTCCTTAACCCTATGGGTCACAGATGCTCAGGCTGAGATTGCCCACAGGTGCCCAGTGTAAGCCGCAGAGGGCAGGGCACAGGGTTCAGGGCCCTCAGGGCAGGATGGGGCAATATATCCAGGCCCCTGTCAGCGTGGGAAGGGGACTGGACTGGTGATGGAGGAGTCACCTCTAAAGCCCACTGCTTAGGAAATGTCTTTTTGCAAAGCCACATGTCCCCTGCCACCCGAAGCAGGATGAGCCCATTCCCTGCTTGTGCCATGGTGAGGGACCACGGGCATCTGCCTGCACACAGAGCCTGGTGCTTGGGGGACATGGAGGCCCTGCCCTGCTGCGGATGGGGCTGCAGAAATGGCTGGTGGGTCACAGAGGTGGAGAAGTTCCCCTCTGACATGAGAAAGGGCAGGAGGAGTGGGATGGGGACAAGCAGGACCCCCCTGGCCAGAGTAAGCCCCCAAAGCTGTTCACCTCTCCTGCCCCAGCTGCAGGCTCTGGGTAATCTTTGGGCTCATCGAGCATTGCTGGAGGTCCATATGATGCTTCCAGGCCCATCTCCAGACCCAGACATTGGAGCTGAGAGTGGGTGATCACCCAGCTCCAGGTCCAGCTCTGTCCTATCAGAGTTGGGGGTTTCTTAGGAGCAATCCCCGAGGTGACACAGCACTGTTCTTAGAGCAGTCCCCAGGGAGGGAGGCTCTGCTCCTCATCTGTCCCCTTCTCCCCTCTATAGGAGGTCAGGATCCCAATGGCCAAGCAGCTCCTTATAGTGAGAGATGCCCCAAGCAGGGGGTGAACAGGAGCAGGCAGGGCTGAACAGCATCTCTGCCCCAGGCACAGACTCAAACTCACATCCATGGACACCAAGACCACATTGAAGGGACAGGCAGAGCCAAGGGCTCCCAGAGGACAGTTGTACCAAGGGCACCGTTAGCCTGATGCATCATCCAGATCAGCCTCCCCAGTCAGACCACAATGAAGATTCCTTAACCCCCAGTAGCCCCAAAGATAAAGTCAGGATCCAGATGCTGCTGCCCTCCCACCAGCCCCACAGAGCTCCCACGGGGCAGGAAACCCAGCCAAGGTCCTTCCCAAAGGCTGCCTTGCCTAAAGGCCAGACGGGACCCACAGGCAGCCTGGGCTCCACCTTTTCCTCCTGAGGCCATATGTGAGACCACACATAGCCCCGGGGACACCACGAGGGATCCGGCCCTGGAGGGAGCAGCAGAGTACCCGCATCGGGCGCTGGAGCCTGGCTGCATGGCACGTGCATCCCTGCACGCTGCACCCGGCCTCAGCACGTGTGTTCCTGTGTGGTGCATGTCTGTGTGTGCTGGGGCTGGGCTGCATGGCAGAGCTGGCACACATGTGAGTGGTACCCGGGGTGCTCTGTGAGTCTCTTTTCCCCCTGTCCCCACCAAAGAAACGGGAGCAGCGCAGCTCCAGGATTGGAGCTCTCCCCTTCCCTCCTCTCTCCTCTCTGTTAATGCTCCAGGTAACTGGGGAATGCCCCAGGCAGAATTATGGTAGGGAAAACCCTCGGTGTGGCCCCTTCTTCCCTTTTCCCTCCACGCTCAGAGAGCAGAAGAGCCAGAAGATGCTGATTCTTTGCAACGTGCAGTGTTGCGGCAAGGTGGTGACAGTGGAGCCCAGCTCCCAGGGACACATGCCTGAATCCCACAGGCCTTCACCTGTATAGGGGAGGGCTCTGCAGTGCCCTGCCCCTGCTTGGCATGCCTGGCTGCTTGCAAGCTCCCACCTTAGCCAGGTACTGCAGACCCCAACCCTCTTGCCCAAGACCTTTGCAGGAAGGAGGCTGCAACTCACCTTGAGGAGAAGGCAGGCAGCAAAATGCAGCTTCAGGTCAGACCTAACACCAATGCAATGGGTATAAAAGTGCTTCTCAGAGCTCCTGCCTCCCTTAAGAAAGATCAGAGCCAACCACCCCAGTGACCAGTGGGGTCCCTCCCATGGCAAGATCATCTGGAGCCAGCAGGACCCCTCCTCACTGGCCTCAGGGCCACTCAGTGCAGGCAGCTGGGCTGGGGCAGAGGAAGCCCTCACACCAGCAGAGAAGGGCTTCCTGCCCTTGTGTAGGAACCTGCTGGATACCAGCCGGCAGCTCCTCAGCAGGGCATCCTTGCCAGCAGCCAGCCCTGAAGCCATTGCCAAGCAGGAATATTGCCGGAGGCAGAGTGGAAAGAGCCGGGAAAACCGGCAGCAGCAGGTTTGTGTCTCATGTGTGAGACTCGCTCCATGTTGGTCCTCACCTGCATCTCACACACAGGTAACACAGTCCCTGAGTCTCTGTTCTGTGTCACCCAGTAATATGTGTCCTGGCTTAGGGGTGCCGATCACGACGGGAGCCCCATCACTAAAGCAGCCCACAGGCTGTTTGGGTTCTGTTCCACATCACGCTGGGATCATGCTTTGCCTTCTCCCCCACACACAGCAAGCAGGCTGGCAGGACATGGGCTGAATCCCTGGCTACTGTGGGCAGCAGAAAGCCCTGAGGGAGCTAAGCTGCTGCACAGGATTGAGCCTGCATCTGGCACACACCAGGCCCTCTCAGGAGAACCAGAAGCCACTGTCTGCAGATCTGAAGCTCATCTGGAGATGTTGCAGCCCAGCAGCAGCAGACGGCACCCTCAAGCTGGCTCTGGCTCCCACAGAACATGCCTGCTGTTGAACAAGGAGGAGAACAGGAACCACGCAGTGCTTAACAGCTCTGGCTCATCACAGTGAGCTGCAACACGGCTCCGCGCGTCCCCAGAGCACTACATAAACACCGGCTGATGAATCCTATGGCCCCTCGGGGAGCTGGGCAAATCCAACCGCTCCATCCAGCAGTCAGTGTGGATGTTCTCAGCAACACAAGCTGTGCTCAGCACAAGCCCCTCTGCCGCTCCCCACGGCAGCCCCGAGCCAGCCTGCTTCCCGGTGTCTGCATGGATT
Source organism: Psittacus erithacus (assembly GCA_009867235.2). Classification (NCBI taxonomy): domain Eukaryota; kingdom Metazoa; phylum Chordata; class Aves; order Psittaciformes; family Psittacidae; genus Psittacus; species Psittacus erithacus. The sequence goes on along the minus strand of WYDI02023274.1, from coordinate 11,659 downwards.
GCACATTGCTGCATTCCTCACATCTTCCCTTGCTTCTCCTTGACCACATCTCCTCATCTCAAGGGCAGGTCAGAGGCTGGCTACAAACCGAGTTAGCCATGAAACCAAGGCTTGCTCCTGGCAGCTCAGGTTGCCCCATCTCTGCTATAAGGCAACTTGTGAGGACCTGGCTGGGCTTCAGAAATGACTTTCCTGCACTCAGAGTCACGCTGAACTCTGAGACCATAGAGGGTGTTGGACCTAGGGGAGGTCTGGGCTCTGATCCACAGCTCTGCAACTGCTTTTGACTGCCCTGAACAACATGAGCACTTCCCATTAAACAAGCGTGGGCTTTGCACTGAATGACTGCTGGCCATTGCAATGACATCCTGTCCCATTGCCCACCGCAGAGCTGGTGAGACTCATCCCTCCCCGTCATGTCTGGCATTGTGCAGCTTGTGTAAGCATGGTCCAGTGTGAAGGTGGCCTGTGGTGGTGGTGGGGCGAATGGCTGAGGGTAGGCGTGCTGCAGCAGAGGCAATCAGGGCTGCCTGGCATGAACTGGTAAGGGAGGGTCGGAAAGGAGTTGCGCCGCCCATTCCCACTGCTCCAGCTGAGGCGCCAACATTTGTCCCCCCAAGTCCCCATGACCCTGCTGGTCCCAGAGGCGCTGTCCCCCACATCTGCTCATGCTCCCCTTACTGTTGCAGGTGCCCCAGGGGGAGTGGAACAACACGCTGTCTCGGGACAAGGACAGTGAGATCCCGTGCCGGCGCATGCGGAGCGGGAGCTACATCAAAGCCATGGGGGATGACGATAGCGAAGACTCAGAAACCAGCCCCAAACCATCCCCGAAAACTGCAGCTCGGAGGCAGAGTTACCTCAAGGCCACCCAACAGTCCCTGAGTGAGCAGAGCACCACACAAAGGTAATGCTGGAGCCCCTCCAGGAGCTCTGCTCAGGTCCGCAGGGGCCAGCCCCGAAGCTGTTATGTCATGAGGCCAGGGAAGACGACCTAAGGGGTCTGGAAGTATTGAGGGAGGAAGGACTCACAGTGGCTTGAGGCAGCGAGGCAGCAGAGCACGGGGAACACAACAAAACCTGGCTGGGCAGGAGGCTGGTTCCTGTATGATGGGGTCTGTGTGGATGACCTGACCAGAGGTGATCCCATGCAGTGTCCTCATTAGCAGCTCTGCATCCCAGGACAAGGCACCAGGGGCTGCAACAGGCTCAGGTGTTTCAGGTGCTGTGGCTCAGGAGGAGCAAAGGGCAGCAGGAGGAGGCAGGAGTCACCATGGATGAACTGGTGATGTTCATCCATGAAGAATGGATGCTCAAAGCCAGAAGTGAGGGCAGTGTGGGGACCTTTCAGGGTAGCCCCAGATTGCTGACAAGATGCTGCTTTCTGCTGAGAGAGGGTGGCAAAATTAACTGTGGGTAGCCCTGGAAATGCCTGCTCTGAGTCCATCCCTGCTCCCCACCTTCACATTCACTTCAGGAGGAGTTGGGTCCAGGAGTTCTGATGCAAAATACTGAAGTTGAGAGACAGATTCTTCCTGTCTCGAGTTCATGGTCCATTCAGGTCATGTCCATCAGGGTATGACCTCAATGGGGCTGCTGGAGTCTGGCCAGAAGCCATGGGCAGCGTTTAGGAATCCAGAGTATGGTGTTAGAGCAGGAGAGGCAGAGCCGGATGAGCTGTGGGTGCAGCTACATGGGAGAGGAGGGGTCCAGGCAGGGCTGGGCTGGACACGGGCATTGCTGGAGGCTCACTGCAGGGAAGGAGGGGGCTCCGCAGCCCTTGGTGCTGCGCTCCAGTGAGGGATGTCGCATCCTGGTGTGCCCATCATCCCCCGGCCGGGCTGGCGAGGTCTTGCGCCGGGCGCAGGACAGGCCCGGCGTCAGCAGAGACAGCGCCAGAGCATGATCACGGCTGCCATCTGCCGACCACCACCGCGCTCCCCCCAACCTCAGGGAGCTTTTTGGATGCTGCAGAGCCTCCCTGGGGGGCCCTGCCAGCCTGGGATGCCCCTGGCATGGCAGCGAGGACATCGCGCCCTGGCACAGCCCCATGCAGCCCTCGATGAGACCCTTGGTGCTGGGGCTGCACCAGCATGGGACCTGTGGTTTGGGACAGGAGGGACTGCAAGGAGGACAGACACAGACTTAGCCAGGACAAGGCACAGATGAGTGAGACATGATCGGTCCTTGTGAGAGGGTCTCTGCCTTTCCAAAGTCTGTTGTCTGCTTTGTGATTCGGTTTCCCCATGGGCAGGCTGCAAGGGGCGGTCAGGGTGAAGCCCAGTGGGAGAAAAGACTTCTCCCTGCTCTCATCACACACCAGGATGGAGATTCAGGAGGTGCCACAGTCCTGCCAGGAGTGCTTCCCTCTGCTCCAAGAGCAGTGCACTGAGTGCCCAGCATCACCTCCATGCTGCTTCACGTGCCTGTTCTGGCAGAGGGTGCCACAGGCAGGGGTGATCTGGCTGCTCTGGCAGGGCAGCAGCCCCAGCACAGCCACTGGTGTTGGGGACACCCCTGACACCCTCTTTCTCTGCTGGCAGGAGCCTGGACCGCTTGGACTCTGTTGAGATCCTCCTACCTCCGAAGTTCCCAACGTGGGAGGAAGAATACAACCAGATCTCTGACAGCATCAACGAGTCCAGCTGCATCAACCAGGTGAGATGCTGGAATGCTGAGCACTGCTGCACCAGTACACCCCAGTGAGGAAGGAGGCCAGCTGAGGGCAGAAAGGAACATCCTTTTCCCCTCTTCAAAATAAGGCACCGACTGCTCTCTAGGAATTGCGCATAAACCCTGGCAGCTTTACCAAAGTATCAACGCCTCCCCCTTAATTACAATTCATATTAGATCCCCCTTTCCCTCGCTTTGCCTCCTCTCAGTACTGCTGGTGCAGCTGAAGTTACTCTGCCATGGCCACAGGGGCGATGCTTTACAGCGATGGGTGAAGCTCAGCACTGCTCTGAGCACAGGGTCCCACCATGTCACCGCTCAGAAGCACCTGCAAGGCTGCTTGCTCCTGCTGCAAGCTCCTTGTGCCCAGTGGCTGGGTACAGAGCCCATGCATCCAGCCTGGGACCCTGCAGTTGCTCACCAGGGACGATAACCCTGTGTAGCTTTGAGGACCTCATCCCTCCTGCAGCAGGCTGGACACAGGAACAAGATGCTCGTAATTCAGCAGACTGTCCTGCCACCTAGCTGGGGGCATCTCCCTTGGATATCCCTGTTTCCCATGGGAAACACAAAGCTGAGGATGCCAGTGAGGCACTGATGGTGGGTGGCACAACCCTTGCCACTGGATGGGCTCATGCCCTGACCCCAACCTGCAGGATGCAGTCAGTGCAAACTGGGTTTAACACCCCATCCCACACTATGCCCTCTCCTTGGGATTACTCTGGAGCAGCTATAAGGCAGCTGCCTCACAGACCAGGAAATAGCCCATGTCAGGATGAGGCCTCTGCAGAGGTCCCAAGTGCTTACCTCAGCCCCGGGGCCTGTCTTTTTGATACACAAGTGAAGGTCCCCAGGATATCAATGGCTCCACAAGCATTCACCCAGCCCTCTCGCTGTCACCCTGGGCCTCTGTCACATCCCGTGTCCATTCACATGCATCTGCATGGGAACATGTGAACCCCGTCGGTGCTGCCCCGCTCCATGCACAATGATCCAGGGCGGCAGCATGAGGCTGGGGTTAAAGCAGCGGGATGGGCATCACAAAGTAGAGCATGCAGAAGGGTGAGTGGTGTGTGCCCTTGTTCCCTTCCAGTGGTGTGGGGCCCTGAGCTCTCCTCTGTCCCATCCCAGCCTCTCCCATCCCTTGGCTGGTTTCTCCTTCTGTCAGAGAGCAGTTGGAGCCTTTGGTGCAAAGCTTTGGGGCACAGGGCGTTGCTCGTGGGTGTACGTGTTCCTTGTGCTCAGTCTTGTCCCTTGTACATCGGCAGCAATGTGCTGGGTGTCTCACTGCACAGAGAAGGGGTCAGGACCATCGCATTCTTGTCCTTTGCATGTAAATCCGTGGCTGAGGCTAGGTCTCTTTGTGAAGACAAGCAGTGGGCTCAGTTTGTGCTCTGCCCCTCTCTAAAACTGCCATTTAGCAGTTGAGGGCAGCACCCCCATGAAGACATCAGAAGGGTCTTGGAGCTGGAGGATCAGAGCAGCCCACAATGTGGCAGGGTTGGGATTTAGAGGCCTCCCAGGAACTGCATATCTACTGATCCAGAATGGAGCTGGTACGGCCACCAGTGTGTGTTGGTCTCATCCTCCAGCAGGTCTGACCTGCCCTTCATCCAGTGCCAGAGGCAGTTCCTCTCCTGCCCTCACTTCTATGTGACCTCCAACACCTTCCTTGTGTGTCCAGCCAGACACCAGTATCCTCCCACAGAGAAGAATCCCAGATCTGAAAGACAGCTCCACTCCGCTTGGATTTGTCCCTTGCAAACCTCGGGAAGTCTGGGGTTCACCGGGTGCACACACCAGCATCCGTTTATCAAACACCGAGGCGATCAGTGGCCAGCAAGAGTCAGCTGGTGACCGCCAACACTGCTTATTCACACCTTGAGCTGCACTCTGTATAGAAGGGCTGGACCCAGCCCCCAGAGCCAAGCCTATTCCTTTGGGTACATTTTGAACCTGGATTCTTCCCGAGATGGGTCATTTTGGGCTGCTTGAACTGGGCACAGCTCATAGAGTGGATGTGCTGTGCAGACCAGGGATGGAAAGGAGGAGAAGATATTCCTTCCCATAGGCAGTGTCTGTTGGGCATCTGTCCTCATGCAGAGTGTGTGCTGTGGCTTTGCTATGGAGAGAAGGCAGAATTGCTTCCGTCTGGCTTCTTCCTGATGCAGGGACAGAGGCCATAGCAGCAAAGTGGCCAGCTCAACCCCACTGGGGTGAAGGGGAGTTTCCCTGACATGAAGCACTCAGACTGCCCATCCACCCCAGCTCTGTGGGCTGTGGAAGCCCATCGCTGCTCCTGGCCACACTGTGATGTGCTGGCCAATGCTGAGGGCTTCACAGAGGTGCCAAATGGGAGCCACACCAGCCCTTGTTCACCAGCACAGGCAACCCATGTGCGCCAAGGGGTGTCCCAGCATTGTGTGTCCCAAGTGTGCCCTGTGTATATACATCGATCTATGGTGCATACAACAGGCTGGATGCATCAGCAGCTTCTCTCCCTCTGGGAGATGTCCCGTGGAGCTTTGCCATGCCGTGTTTGTGCCGCTGTCTGAGGAGCCTGTGCGGCACCGTGCTTGGCATCTTATGAGCTCTGAAGTTTGTACTCAAGTGTCAGAAGCTGTGGCTCTGACAGCTCCCCTCGTCCTTGGTCCCTGTGCAATGGCTGTCTGTGTGAGGGGCTCCCCTGTTCTTGGCCTTTAACCTTCTCCAACTCTTTCTTCCAGATCTTTGGACCCCCCTCACTTATCCCTCAGATATTTACCCATGGAGAGCAGGTACCGTCCCACTGGCATTTCCCTTTTCCTTCTTCATGGAGCTTCCTCGGGTCAGCCCTGGCACCCATGGCAGGGTGCAAGGCAGGCTGTGGGGTCAGCCCATACCCAGGGCCAGCGTCAGGAGGAGAAGAAAGAGGCAGTGCTCCCAACTGGGCCCTGCAGGGCAGCTGGAGAGCTTGGTTCCCCTGGCCCCAGTGCAGGCTTAGGGACCAATAGGTTTAGGGGGAAAGTAGATGAGCTTTTTGAGCCAAACCTTGTGTAGCTCAGATGCCAATGCTGACCAGAAGAACTGCCCTTGAAGGCAAAGAAAGGGCCAGAAGAGATGGAAGTGAGCAACAGGGCCAATCTCAGCATCTCTCATCTGTATTTCAGAATGATCTGACTCTGGTTTAAGCCAGGTGAGCTCTCCAGAGACCAAGTTTGTCCAGCCACTGCTACTGGAGAGGGGGCACGGGTGGGAGGGAGGGGGGGGATGGGGGGGGGGGGGGGAAGCAGAGAAGCAGGGAGTGAAGCCCCTGCATAGCTCACACCTCGCTGCAGCCACCGGGCCCTCTCCTGGTCCCAACAGTGGATGGAGCCCAATGTGCTACAGAACCCGTCCATGCAGCCTGTCCCCAGGCAAGCGTGGAGGCTGTACCCCAGCCCACACCTCCCCACCTTCTCTCTCTGCACTGCACCCCACTGTAGGGCCAAGGCCATCTCTCCACACGGAGGAGCATGCCTGCCCCAGCAGAGCCCTGCAGCTGAGGCTGGTGGGGCAGGGGGCCCTGTCAGAGACTGGATTTTAGCTCTCTCATGTGCTCTCTCAGCCTCTCCATCAGAAAGTGGGGGCTGTTTCACAAGCACTGCGGTGGTAAGTCTCTCCTACTCCACAAGCAGGGACCTTGCCTCCAAGGAGGGTCCCCTCTCTCTCAGCATCCTGCATCCCACCAGCACTGGTGCACCTCCCGGTCTCATCGGCTGTAAGCAGGACCACGCAGCAGCAGCAGGGAGGGGAAGGGAAGGGAAAAGGCTGCCTGAGGCGGGGGGTGACTGGCTCTGCCCTCTCCTCACACAGGCACCGGAGCCGGAGCTGGGGGAGCAGTACGAGGCAGTCTGCGACTCTACCTACAGCGAGGCTGAGTCGGCCGCCGCGGAGGTGCTGGACCTGCCTCTGCCCAGTTATTTCCGTTCCCGGAGCCACAGCTACCTCCGAGCCATCCAGGCAGGCTGCTCCCAGGAAGAGGACACGGGCTCCGTCCGCTCCATCTCCCCCCCGCCGACGGGCAGCCTCAGCGGCAGCAGGACCCTGCCCACCAACAGCAGTGAGTGCAGCGGCAGCGGAGGGGAAGGGCTGTGAGGGGACAGGGGATGCTGCTGCCCATCGTGTGTTGAGCACGTGAGGCACTGGGCTGAGATACCTGTATCTCCAGCCATGCTTGTTCAAGACTTTGGTGGGCTTATGGGCGGCTAGCAGCCAGACATAGCGCTTGGATGGCTGGGTCTCTGGGTGACGCTGGATCTCTGGATGCAGGCAGTGAAATGGCATAGAGGTTCCTGGGATCTAGCTGGCATGGCCTATGTGGCCTGCAGAGGTCCAGGAGAGCTCTGGACCTTTGCAAATGTGCATCACTCAGGCTTTAATTGGTTGGTGTTGTACAAGAGGGGCCTCCTGAGCAGCACACTGGAATTTCTCAGCTTGATAGCATCAGTCTGGGCCAATAGAGGTGGGTGCACCATTGTCTGCAGGTCCAATGGTCTCTTTGCTTCACGCAGGGCTTTGGAGTGAAACAGTTGAGAACCATCACCCATTTACTTCCCACAGACACCCTCCTGCTCCAGCACCCACAGCCCAGCCCAGAGGAACTGCTCCCATCATGTGGCCAGTCCCTGAGAGGGGGTTTGGGTTTCTTCTCTGTCAGGATCCATCCTAAAGAGGCACCGGCGCAGCAGTACTGTGCTGCCGCCTGCTTCTCCTTCTTTGAGGACAGCATGGGGATTGAATCACAAATCAAAGGGTTTCAGCAGCATCTGAAGGGCAGGGAGCTCCATTTCACGAAGCGCTGCTCCTCTCAGGGTCTGTGTGGGGAGCAGGGCTGGGTGGGAGAGCCCTGACAAGCTGTCACACCTCTGACAAGCCAGGTCCTCCCACAAACGCCTGTGCCACTCGTGCATTACAAGGCAATTAGATCTCATTTGACAGCCAGCGAGACAGATGATGGGCTGCCCTTGATCAGCTTTAAACAAAGCTCTGTGTCTTGTGAAGCTGGAGACTCAAAAGCCCCAGTGAAACCTATTCATCTAATTGCCAGCGTTCGGCCGACAGCCACGCTGTCTCCTGAGCATTACAAAGGGCTCCCCAGCCCCAGCTCCTTCTTATTAGCAGCAGCACTGGGAATTGCTTGTTTAATAGGCTGCTTGTAATACAGAGCTGAATATTTGATGTCCAGGGGAAACAGGAAAGCAGAGGTGAACAAAGCACAGCAAAAGGAGAATCCCGTGTAAAAAGCCCAGCCCAGTCTCCACCCATCACACCAGTGACAGCAGGGAAAGCTCACACCAAGCCAGTTCCTACTCAAGCTCTTCCCAGCCTATCCAATGCCATCTGGTAATTCCACCCGTGCTCAGAGCATCCTGCTCTGGGATTCAGCAGCCTGTACTCAGAAAGCCAGGAGTCTGCTCCTTATCCCGTGCCCAAATCTCCTCCAGGGAGGCCGGGGAACCCAGCTGTGCCTCCTGCTCCAGGACTGGGCTGTCTCTGTCACCCCATCTTACCAGTGGTTAAGATGCTGCTGAGAGAGTGAGCTCTGGAGGGCTGCGACCCTCCAGTTCTCCCTTACTACTGACCCTGTAATGGCAGTTCTGGGCACACAGCATGACTGCCCATATGAATGGGATTCAGACACCTTGTGCCCATTCATATCCCAAACCTTTGCCAAGCCCAGGCTGGGCAATGGGCCCTACATAGGAGAGATATTCCCCAAAGTCATGACAGAACAGCCGCCCTTCAGCATCCAACCTGCTTTCTGTCTTCTTTTTGCTTCTTTTATTTTCATCCTGAAATTAGAGAGATGGCTCCCAGCACCATCGCTGTGCTGGGAACCCTGCCCATGGAGAAGGCAGATCCCAGCCCAGTCCCCTGGTGCTGATGCTCTTGCAAGAGGAGCACGATTGTGCTCAGTGGAGGAAAGATCAAATGCCTGCACACCTCCTCGCACCTCTCAGCACAAAGCAGCATCATTCTGACCAATCCCCAAGGGCTGGTTCACTGTGGGATAGGTTTCCATGGCTTCTGGGAAAGTCACATAGCGCTGGTTTGTGAGGGATGGGTACAGGCACCCTCCTCCTCGCCCTCCTCTGTGTGCAGTGATTACCCAATGTCTGGGTAGGAAGGCAAGTTCTGCTTCTTTCCTCTCTTGGCTGTCATGACCTTCTCTTCTTTATGGGGAAAAAGTAGTGGTGTGAAGGCAAAGGAGAAACCAAACCAGGCCAGAAGATGCTGTTCAACCTGTGCATGAGCAGCCACAGACAAGGAGTAAGGAACCACCCCAACCCCATTGCTAATTCAATCAGCCAGAGCACCCTTTCAGGAGAGAGACTTACCATTGCCTTCAGACTTCCTCCTTCTTTTTGACCTAGATTTCATGTTCCAGAAATAGCTTTCTTTGACATACCATCGTGAAAGGGATTAGAGTGCGTGTGTGTATGTGTGCACGCACGCGCCAGGGAAAGATTTGTGTAATGTGCTCCATCAGTGTTTGTAAGGGGGAAAAACAGGCACATAAACTGTTCCATAATCTATTCATATGCCTATAGGACACAAAGAGATGCATGACAACTGTTTCTGCTCACATTTAAGTGTTTATTTTTCTCCTCTTGTCTTTTCCTTATTATGGACATTCCACTACCAAACCCTGTGCCCAGTCAGTTCCCCCTTTTCCCCAGGAAGCCTGTAGCATGGCCACAACCCTGCTCTCCAGTTCCACTGCCAAAATATCTCTGTCCTTCTGCCTCAGCAAAGCTGTGCTTGGTGCTCTTCGCTGCCAGGTCTCAGCTCTACTACAGGCAGCACCCAGCTCAATAAGCTCTGTTCTGCTGCCTGCACATGTCTCTTTGGCACCAGGAATGGCTGCAGTGGGTTTGAGCAGCCCATGGAAATATCACTTGTTGGGTTCCCAGGAAAGGAGGAGCTTCAGCTCTCCTGAGATGCTGTGCTGACACAAGCAGATGCAGGGGAGATTGAAGCTGGTGCCCATAGGCTTAATACTGGGAAGTGAGCCTGGCTCCAACGTCCTGGCCAAGCCTGCTCCTGCAAAGGAGCTGAAAGGCAGGCAGCTGCCAGCCTTTTCCTTTAGTAATATGATTGGAAAGCCAAGTCCTTGCTGCTTGTTTTCACCAGATGACAGGAAGGGGAGCCGGCAGTGCTGCTCTCATGGGAGAGGAGAAGCTGAAGCACCAAGGGGGAACAGAGTCCCTGGGGGAGAAGAAGCAGGGATCCCACGCACAGTGCAGTGCTCTGCCCATGAGACCACACTGGTTGGAGAGCAATGTGCCGGGCACAGCAGACACCCCAAGGCTGAAGGGCCTGCTAGCATCCCAGCACACTGGCCCTGCTGCCATCCATGTGAACCAGGTGAACACAGAGCTGCCCTGGTATTGGGCAGCCACAGATGCTGTGTTGTGTCTCTGCTGTCAGTGATGCTCAGCACTTCCCTGCACCTCCCTATGGAGCTACAGGACTTGTGCCATCACCCAGCAGTGACCAACAATGGTCTAACCTCAGACACACACGTGTTAGAACAGCAGAACTGAGCGAGGTTTAGAGAGCACAGGCAAATGGGGATTTCTTTGTGTGCATTTCTCTTTGTCCTGTGTTGTTTTTCCTCTCCTTTACACTTTCCCATTACTATTTCCACTTACTGAGCCACAATGTGGGTATTTCTGAGGATTCAGGAAGAGATCAGCTCAGAGGTCCACAGAGCCGATCAGCCTGTGTGGTTAAAGGGCTCTCATCTCAGAGCTGCTCTTCGCTCCTAGGAAGCAGCAGAACTGAAAACAAATTTTCTTGTTCCCCTTGGTGGGCAACGATGGGGAGAGGCCCTGGGCGCAGGTCCCAAGTCTCAGGGCTGATTCTCTGCTGAAATCCTCCTTTGGCCCCACTTGGCTGCTCTGAGAGCAGCAGCACATCCACAGCGATGCTATCGCTGAAGTGGCTCATCCCTGCCTGTACTGTGTATGAGCTCAGTGCGGTGATTCCTCAAGGTGCTTTGATCTCTCGTTGCTGCAGACCAACCCTTCTTCACAGGCAGCGCAATGAACCCGCCGAGTCATAGATAAATCAGAGCATCCAAGCACTGATGCTAAGAGTGAGGAGTTGGGGCGGCACATGTGTTCCTGGCAGGAGCACTACTGCTGCAACAGCACAGGCCCTGCACTCTCATGGTGACCACGCCACGCTGGGCTTGCGGGCATCCGCTGCCCCGTCCCATTGTCAGCCCATCGCACCGTGTGGCTTGGGTCTTGTAGGGCTCTCCCTGCTCACAGTCTGGGCGAGCCTTATGCTCGGCTCTGGATGTCTGCGTGTGTGGAGGGATGGAGCTGGATGCTGCTCCAGCATCCAGCATGTCTGTGCCCAGGGTGCCAAATCCACCGTGGTTCCAGGCTCTCCCGTGTAGCCTGCACTAACCGTACTCTCCCCCGCACTTCCATCCCCCCTCATTCTGCCGCGCCGTGCCTGGTCCCCCTCCCGGTGCCCAGCAGGACGGAGCTGCCAGCGGGAAGCTCCCGCCCAGGGAAACACCCGCTTCCCCCGGCTCGCTTTTCCATCCATTGTCTCCGCGCTGGAAACCCTTCCCGACAGCAGCCCCGCGCCCCGCCGGGAGCAACCCCCGCGGCGGGTGCGCGGCAGCTCCCGCGGCCGTGGCCGGTACCGGAACAGTGAGGCCGAGCTCGCCCGTGACAGAGCCCCAGCGCGGATCCGTACCGGCACCACCGGGGCCGCGCCCGGCGCCCGATACCCGACGGCACGGACCGCGCGCGACCGCGCCCGGCGGTGGGCGCGCCCCGGGGCGGTGACGCGCGTGCGCGGGGCGGGCCCGTGACGCGCGGGGCGGGGCGGAGCCCGGTTTAAGGCGCGGCCCCGCCCGCGGGGCGCAGCCGGAGCTGGCGGGCGGGCGCGGTGAGTGCGGCGGCGGCTCGGCGCGGCTCCTCCCTCCTCTCGCCGTTGCCCG